>JAULKM010053298.1:0-28718 GCA_032355605.1 Rubia tinctorum
ATATCATCATGTGAGATATTGTTAGACTCCTATGTCTACGTAGTTTCTAAAGATAAAATTTTAATGTACCATTAATAGCCGTAATCAAAGTTATTGATGGTCAAACATGGTCTGAGAAAGTTGACCAAAAAATAGGCCAATAATCCTAGGACGGAGGTAGTAGCATTTTTACCGCTATTCTGTGATAGCCGAGATAAATAATTTACAAATGCAAAGTAATAAGTACAACCAACATAGCTGCGAAGTTGGCAACAAGGGTATAACCTAGCAGCAATAGTCAATTACTAGTTGAGCGACTTCGCACACATGGTCGGGTGCACCGAATTTATCTCGACGTCAAAGCGACATCGCGTATTGGGACTAGCGATGTCGCACTTGCCCATCACTCCAAACCAGTGCCTAAATCCAATTAAATCAATTTAATCATGCGACGTCGCAGTTTAGTCGGTAACATGTCGGTTAACTCGACATCATGTGTGCGAATAATGTACAAAGTCGGACTTCTTTATCCAAACTAATAAATCAACAATGGATAACCAATAAAGCCAGAACTTGGAATGTACCATGAAAATGTCCCATCCTAAGTTTACAAAAGCCAGTCTGAAATATAATGAAGCTAAATTGGAAAGACTAATATCTCTCCCATGCATACAATATCCATGAAACATTCCACAAATTAAAAGTTATAAAGCAAAAGACAAAATATCCCAATAAAATCCAAAGAAAAATTCATCATCATGCACAACAAAATAACATTCATAGCAATCAATGGGGTGGTGACGGGTTGGGATATCGTCTGCCGACGAACTATTTCCATCTGACTCTTCGGTGGAAGAGTCGGCATCGTCGTTGTTATACCCTTCTTCATCATCTGTCATTCTCACGCCATCCTCATCATCCCCATGCACCTCATCCCTAGATGCATTGATCGCACCGGCAATCATAGACTTCAACTCCTCCAATTCATCCAAAATCTTTTGCACGTTGCGGTTTGTGTGTTGCGCCATGGCCTTGGTCTCGGCCACATCCTTCTTAAGGATGCCCTGGGAGCTACGGTTAATTCCTGCTGGGAAAAAAAAGTTAAATGAAATAAAAATTATAAAACTTAAATAATGAATATTTTGGAATAACCATAAACCTATAATTTTTCATACCCGATCGCAGGGCAGGAGTACTGGTGGTGGTAGGATGCTCTACTGTGGAAGCCGATCGAATCGTCTCGGTCCCAGTAGTCAGAGGCACTTCTTGATTTCCTTCAGGGGCGTTGTGATCAATCCATGTCCCCTCCTCCCAATGCCAATGCTTCTGCTCAAAGTAGTTCGCATCGTAGTACTTCGACTGGATATTCACCTTCGATTTGATCAGAACCTTCTTCTTCTCTAGAATGACGGTGATGACGTTGCCGTAGGGGAGTGTCTGACTTTTCCTTGCTATGACCCATTGGTGCATCTCCTGGATGATTGTGTACCTGGGGCTTACTACCTTCTTCTTCGTAAGGTGGTAGTACATGACGACCCCGTTGATCGTACACTCCGAAGGATGTCCGCCCGGGATCAGAATTTGTACAATTATACTGTACATCATCCTTTCCTTGAGATTGAGGACATCAATCTTGATCTGCCTTGGTTGGATAAGGCCATTCCTCACTTTAATTTTGAAGTACTTCTCCACCATTCGGTTAGGATCAAACGCCCCAGATTGGTCATTCTCGACGACCGGTGGAAGCCAATTGTCCCGGCAGTACAGATATAGATGCCCAACCTCCGAGTGATCTTCTGTACCGACTGTGCACCCAACCACTTGATTGATGAAATCCGTCGTCATCTCCATGTACACCCTATTCACTCATGTTCTGTAGATGTCCGTACATGGCCGAGTGAAATTGGTGTAGAACTTCTTAACCTTTGTATCATAAATCGGTTTGTCCAAGCATATCAAACCATTTATTTCTGGTGGTTTGAATGATTCGAGGAAAACGTCGAGGTGGAGTCGCACCACATCCTCAAGCTTCATCACCCTGACCTCCTTTATCCTGCGACCTCAGATCATTTCAAAATGCTTCCGTGCCTCCTCATTTACGAAATGTATGGTGTCCCATGTTGGCGGTGGAGGGGTGGGCGTTGTCTTCGTCTTCTTGGTGCGCGATGGACCTTCTTCCATGGTGTTTTCCCTTGACCTCTTGGTTGCCTACTTCATTCGAGCTATCTGTGGAAAATGTGAACTTTGAACAATTAGTTCAACAAGGAAGAACTAGATCATGCTTGGGTAAGGACCGACCTCACATTCATGTCCCATGTATATCGGCTAAACCGATGTGTGCTGTGCTAAATTGTACATTCCTGTGTATGAATTTGTGACATCGCACCAATATGTTGGTTGGGTAGAAATACTGTGCGAATAGGACACGGATGGACCTAAAACACCTACAATATGAACTAACATCAACTGCCAAACACGATCAAGTAAAATTCCATTATCAAGTAGCAAGATTGAGTGCCACAACAGTTCCCTAAACCCTAGCTCTAGCCAAGAATTTGTGAACAAGTCCCAAACCAAATTGAATAAACCCAAAAATCTAAAAACACAATAGTTCATGCATTGTGAAGATTGTAAAATCATGTAATAGGAAACTGAAGAAGTCCCTCAAAGCCAAAAAAAATATTATCGAATTTGGGGGAAAAGCTTAGCTTAGTTCACCTTCGTGCGACATCGTCCATTGCGAATGCGAAGGTTGGTCGTTGGGCAGCTTTTATACCCTAGGTGGAACGCAGTCATTTTATCAAACTTGCGACGTCGCAAGCAATGTTTCATGGAAAGATAGAAAAAGAGATCTTAGTGCGACGTTGCAGTGCGCATATTTTGGCCCACACATAAGCTTGGGACCAAATATTAAATATTTAGGTCTGGACCCGGATCGAACCTAATCTGCAATAGCCAACTTCGCAAACCCATTGACCAATACAACAAAAGACCGACAGTCATTCGACTTTGCATGTGGTCATGAGTGGGCCAAAATAGACAAGCTGCCCAAACCAAAAATATGTTCGGGCTGGTCATTGGTGGACAAAAATCCCGATAGACCAATGTCTCATTTACATTTCATCGTTAGCCATTTATTTTTTCCGAGTCTTTAGCGACACCGCAATTTAGATTGTGGGCTGATTAATATGAGGTTTAGAGGAAATTGTAAATGATTACTTAAGAGTATACGATGTTCAGCGGTAAGAACTTGTGGAATTCTATGTTCACTATGAAAAGTTTCGTTATTAATAAGACACTCTTTTTTGCTCATTTTGTCTTCGGACATTTAGATTAGACATTTATGACGCTCATGTTTTTTGTGGATCATTAAATCCATGACATATGTGTTGTTTAATATATGCTGATGTTGTTCTAGGTTTGGTGAACGATCCAGTCACGCGGGTACCAATTACTCCGGAGGTGAGATCAAATAAATTGAAGAGGGAGATTTTGAAATAGCAGGAAGATAATTACAGAGCCCTCCAGGATTCTGATTCTGATTTTAAGATGATTGGTGTCTAATTCTGATTTTATTATTGAAATGACCCTTCCTTGATTGTTATTGTTTCATATTACGTACTTTGCATACGATGTATAAACACATTGAAATAAAATCTAATTGAAAATTTTATAGACTAAACGTCAAATGTATGTAAATAAATATTATTCCAAAGTCGAATAAAATAGTCTTAAATAGTTGTTGAAATTAATGCAGGAAAACTAAAATCGAAGGGGAAGAACGGTGACATGAAAAACAATGGGCCCAACAACATTTACCACCTTAAATAATATTGTGTCCCCAATCTCGAGTTCCTTTTCTTCAAGAAACCCAGTAAACCCCTTCGGGGTCATGGTCTTCAACTTCCAGTTGCCTGAGTAGTGCATGTCATACACTCTTCCGTTGCACCGCAGCACAACCAGCAACTTGTACGGCCGTAGGACCTCCTAAATATGGGCTGGGACATAATGATTTATAAATAAAAAAACCACATTTACTAAATATGAAAGTGACATATAGAAAAAGTTAATTGAAAAAATACATGTGTGACAGGGAGGACTCACCAAAATCGGAAAATCCCCAAAGTTTGTCTTGTTGAGAGTTTGGACAAAGTTACATGGAAAAACCTCCCTGTTATTGTTTAGAGGATGACGATCCTCATCCAAATCGCTAGGGACCTGCATTGATCAAATAAATGTTTGACAAACTAATTAGAAAACTAATAAGAAAATAACATGAGTTTAAATCCGAACAAGAAATCACTCACCTCAATTGGGGCACGTCTGCTTGAACCAACATCGCTGTTCATTATTCCTTAAATTCAATTAAAAATTGGCTCAATTAATCTATTTTTTCGGCAAGGAGTCATACGTTACTCTCAGACCAGAAACTGACTTGGACGATATGTGTGTGCGACGCCACCAGCTAGTTGGTAAAATTGATTGGTTATGTGACAACAATGCAACGTCGTATTTAAGTTAGGTTCGCAGACTTCTATAATTAGCGACGTTACTAAACGATCGCTTCAAACAAAGAAAATTGACAAGTCAGCGACGTTGTATCTAACGGTTACAAACACATTATCAACAATAGAAAACAGGAACAAAAAAAGGTTATACACAACAAAATAGGGCCGGTTGACAGGAAAGAACGTAAATACCAAATTTCTAAAACCTAAGGCCAAAATTCATTTGAATTTCAATGAAAAAACTAAGACCACATTAATACACCATATACATATCAAATTTGATGATAAATACAAAAATTAAAGTACTCTAGGGAACCAAGGAAGAATACCTTCGAAATGATGGGTTAATGGACTGCTGAAATTTGAGGGAAAGTTGCATGTTTAAAGAAATGTATGAGGTGGGCATCATATATACAGTCGTTATGAAGCATTTTGAATTCCGCCTCAGATGAAGCGACGTCGCAGAGCAGTCGACCAAACCGACATATAGCCGATATTGTAGCGAAGTTGCCCAATATATTTGCGGGTCTCACCATTTCAGCCCACTAACATAGTATCGGGCCTATGTTTGACCAACAACATATGCGAGGTCGCATGTTTGTCGTGTTATGCGACACCTCATTGACATTGGATCGACGTTGGATCACATTGAAGTGGGTCTCATCATTTTGGTCTACTAGCATAGAAACTTGGCCCCATTTTGACCAAAACGAACGAACGAAATTGGCCATAATAACAGTTCATAGTATATTACATACTACTGATTGAAATCTATAAATGTCTATGAACTTAATAGATGCCCAATTTGATGTGAATCAATTTTAGCACAAACGGTGAACTTTATTGACACATAGAATCGCATGAAATTTCATATTCTTTGTTTTCAAAGAAATAAAAGGATAATAAAAATTACGTCCATCAAATTTTTTAAAGCGATAGTATATGGCATAAAGTATCGTAAAAGATACAAGTATACAATGCGTCATTTAGAAGAACTTGTAGAAGATTATGTGGAATAAAACCAGTTTCTTTATTACCCTCGGTAAGTATAAGTTCAACTTCGGATGTCAGAGTTTAGTTTCAGGGCCGATTGCGACCGGGTTCGTGAATGCCAGTGTCCATTTATAATATTGCACTAAGGTCTTCCCGGCAAAGTGGGAAAACTGCCAATGTAAAACTGGATATACACTTGACCCATTCACCAATTCACGACCACATTGTTCCGATTTGGTCATGGACAGATATAACGGGGTAATCATCTGTCATTTTTGTTAATATTCCATTAATACCCATACCATAAGCATTGTGAGAATGTTTCATTTCCACCACATAGAATCGTATGAAATTTCATATTCTTGGTTTTCGAAGAAATAAAAGATAATAGAATTACGTCCAATTTTTTTTAAAGCGATAGTACAACACATAGTTAATTATAGAAGATTACTTCGAGTATATAAAACGTCATTTAGAAGAACTTGTCCACAATATATATGGATTAAGACCAGTTTCTTTATAACCCACGGTAGGTATTAGTTTAAGTTCGAATGTCAAATTTTATTTTGGGTCAATCGTAATTGAGCTCGGGAATGCTAGTGTACATTTATAATTTTGCACTTAGATCCCTCCGACAAAGTAGGAGAACTTGAAATGAAAAACTACGGTTAACAATTTGTTATTCACATTTTTAGAACATTGATGTTCCCATTTGTGAATAAACGGGTTGTCATTTAGGGCCACAGTCTCAACAAGGATTATTTTACTACACTTTTCATAAATTTGATTTTGATGCATATGTGTGACATTTAAATTTTGTCGTACAAAAAAAATCCAAAAGCGATCCCTCTGTGACGTCGTCCGAATTGAATTTTCTGGGGGGAACAAAAAATTAGGGCCAGAAATTTGAACACAAATTCCCCCATCAATTTTACATTTAAATAACATTCGGCAAGAACACACAATTCACATCAATCCTCCTACAAACCCATCTACATACCATATTTCCATTTCACACAAATACAACCAATAAAGAACTCACTCATTTTGCTTCTCCAAAACATAAACAAGCATACAAGAATGAAGCATTTCCGGGTTCAAATGAATTGAGGTAATTCTACATCCATTCCATGTTCATTTCCAATCTTTATTACCGTATACCTTCTGTATGTTTTTCTTTGTCATCATCGATCAAAGATTGGATACTTTCATTAAGTATGATGGTGGAGAGAATGATTTGGATAAGACCTAGTCCTAAAAGTTAAACTTCATAGTGATTGAAGAAAGGATCGTTTACGAGATGATTGCAGGGAGTATTGTACCAACAGGAGGCCACATATGAAAAACAATGGTCACAACTATCATGTTATTGTACAACGGCGTCCAAGGGACAAAAATTAATCCAGGGTTCACTATATTGCAGCCGATGGTCGTATTAGTGGTGAACTCCAAGAAGTGTGCGAAGTCTCATCCCTAGGATGCTGAAACATCTTGATGAGACCATTATATTAAGGAGTCGGGAGGTGTTGTGTATTTTGTACAACCAGAAGTATTTCGAGAACAAGAGGTGGGTACTTAAACAAGGGTAATGGGTGCAAAAAATAAATAATGAAAACAACAAAAGGCCACGTAATGCCGAGTAAGGTTTGTACTTATCAAAATGCTTCATTATATTATCCATGATAAAGTAATTGAATGCAACTTAATACCCCTCCCCCCTAATTGTCTTACTTGCATATTTGGTGTCCCTTTATAAGTGCCTTACTTTCATTTTTGGCAAAGAAATTGAATGTAAAAAAATAATGAAGAAATAAATTTTAGTCCATAAATGATTTTTATGCTACTTCAACAAAAAAAAATTAAAATAATTTTTTTGTGGTAAGACAGTTATAGAGGGGTGGAGGGAGCATTGTTTTTTTTGTGACCTATAGTTGACATTAGGATAAGCACATTAATGATGGTGTATAATGGAATGAAGGCTAAATTGAAGGTATTAATCCAATTTTGGAGGGACATTTGACTCACTAGGAAGGAACTGAAAGAGGGTAGGCGTTCTTCGACCGCCAAGGGATCACACACCATCTAGATTTGGCCTGCACATGTCTTGTACCACTAATGAAAAATAATGTTTGGATTTTGACTTACATTGACTTATTTGTTTCAGTATTGTTATTTCCAACACCCTTATAGGTTTTCAGTCGATGATCATATTTTGAATGATTTGGTGTAGCCTGTATGGAAACATTGGAATATCAAGTTTTCCTATATCTGTTTTGATATCAGAACATTGAAAGTTCAACAGGATCTGAATCTTTATGCATCCGGAATTTTTTCTGTCTTACGTCGGTATGAAAATTGAAAGATTAAAAGTTACTAGGAAGACAAGTCGCGATATCTTTCGAAATCAGAAGACATGTTCCAAAATCGGAGATGTCATTCTATCTTTGTTCTTAAACATTGCTGCTCAATTCCGCCTTTTGAACCAAACTCAAGAGACTAACTTCACAAATTCGAATGACTTTCCAATATCGTAAGTGAATGACGCATTTACCGATTTCCGTATAACCCTCGTTCCAATATCTGAACAAGGCCAGATTGTCAATGACGCTAAAACCCAAGATCAACGGCGGTTAAATTATCAATGTTATTGTTTCATAATTAATCCGCGAGGGTTACAACTAATGTGTTGTTCATCAGTTATTTGTAGTTGTCATTCAAAATAGTTGTGAGACGAAACGGTGTTTCAAAATCAGAACAAGGAAAGGAAGACTGTTCTGTAAAAATATTCTCCACTATCGGGCAATTGACCCATTAATGGCTATTCATGAACTAGTGATTTTTCTATGAATTGCATTTTTGTCCCCGTCTCACAAGAAACTTAGTAGATTTTAGAGCATAATTTTAGGGTTTCTTAAACGGTGGTTCAATCGTCGTTGTCTACTTTAGTACACTCCAGACACATGTTCTGACTGACTGCCATTAGAATTGCGCTAAAGTAAACAGTGGAGCTATTGTATGACAGCCCAATCGACGTTGATCATGCTACTTTAGATAATGATTATTCAACAACCGCCATACAACATATATTTTGATTCGTGTATCATCAATTTGAATATCGAAACACATGTTGCGATCGAGTTCGGAACATCAGATATATGACATTTTGAAGAAAAATTCCATATCCGTCTTGCAACAAAGCTGTTAATGACAATTCATACCCTAGTGTTAGTGGTGGTTGTTTAACTCATGTTATTTTATCCTTTGGAAGATAGGAGCTTGAAGTTCAGGAGAGGCACCCGTGTTGTCACTAGTTTTGGTGATTTTTTTAATAACTGCTTTTAGTTATGTTGTTTCATAGTTTTCTCGTTCATTTGATTTTCTAGGGCTTAATTAAATTTTTGTTGATGGGTGAACGACTAAACTTGTGTCTAGATAAATATTATGCAGCATTTCTTTATTTCAAGGTGATGTTTATGTCTTTAAGTTCATTTTCATATGAATTCTGTCGACAATATTTTATCTTACAGAGGAATTTGAGGAGGAAAGAGAGAATGTTAATTCTATTTAATCTCTTTTGCCACAGTGTCCCTATAGTTTTGAAAAGTTTCTAAAATTTACAACAAAATAAAATGATTCCGGTTCTGACCCCAAAACTTAAATTAAATTGGTTTTACCTAATTACTTCATTAATTACTACCGTTTTCTAACATAACCAATTTAACCAAGCATTCAATAAAATAAAGTATAAACATATAAGACTTGGTTACGCAGTTCGGTGATAATCACTACATCTCCGGGACCTGACCCAGTTCAAAATGAATCCACTAATAAAAAAGATGCACTACAAAGTACATTATACGATTATACTTATCTTATCTAATTATAATGTGTGATTTCTGAGAGCTCCCATTGCTACCGATTCGCCTTGATCAGCCTCCCTCTGACCTCGAAACTCATCGACGCTGGATCTCCTCCTCCCGTGGAATTAAGGTATATGATTTTGAACTTGATCAACAGGTTACGATATGTTGGAACATTTGTATTCTGGATCTCGCAGTACTCTCAGATATATAGAAAATCTGGATGAAGATTTTTGCTATGAAATTCGTAAGTAATACAAACGATGATGTCCTCTATATATAGTTCTTGAGAAGATTGGAAATCTCCATCTTTATCTCCACAATATTCCGATTACATGTCTGCTTCTGAAGCATATCCAAATCTCTCAAATAAGGGGATTTTCTTTATCTCAATATCTCCCAAAATATTCCATAAATCTAATTCCTTAAGAATAATAAATCCAATATGCTGCAATCACACACCTAAAATAATATATTGTGAAATTTCTAATCTTCCATAAATAAATATTCGCGCAATATCTTCAATAAATTAAATCACACGCATGGAAAGTTTTTCTTTTCCAAATTAGTTCACAAATTCCAACTAAATAAACAATACAATCCATGTGACTTTATAATCTCCTTCTTTGACATTTTGTGGACCCAGTCATTTTAAAATTAAGAGCACAAAGAAAAATTTCCAATTTCACCACATGAGAATCCCATAAGTTGTACGTTGGAACATGTAGTGAGTACTGAATATGAATATATAAGAATGACACAAAAAAATTCCAAATACCAATAATTTAGATTACATCACCACAAAATAATATCTAAAATCCTCCAAAAATATTCTCCCCCTGGGCCATGAACATGCCAAAGACAATAACAAAAAGAAAACACAGAGAACAAAAGAAAATAAAACTAAAAAAAGCTCCTCCTGAAACCGAAAACTGAACTATGTTGGAACATAGTACTGCATGATTTTTAATCCTGATCAGGAGCGTCCATCTTTGCTTCCAATGTTGTCTTCTACCCCCTCAATTCTAGCCTTCTCAGCTTCTAAGGCAGCAATTTGAATGACTATAGCTCCTAACTTTGCATTCAAGGCAGCCTTATTATCATCACTACCAGAATGAGAAACATGTGGATTCCAAGGAAAATCATGAACTTGTCTCATTCCAAAAGTCTCTTATTTGGCCGCAGAGGCTCAGTTTCCACAATGTGATCTTTAGGATTTGCCTTCACTCTTTCACTCCTTACTAAGGCAGAGATGATATATGGATAAGCCAATGCATATTTGGCCTTGGGAGAAATTGCATGTCTTACAATAATCTGTTGTATGAATAAACCCAGATCGACTGGTTTATGTGTTCCAACACAGTACAACAACTTTGTCATTTCTCTTGTAAAGGCAGTAGTGTTTGTAGGCGGCATCCAACAATTTACAACAATATGGTAAAGACAGAAAAACCTTGAAGAGAGATAAGAGGCCTGAGAGTATCCTTTAGCTGGCCACTGAGTTTTAACTCCACTAGAAATTTTTGATAGGATCTTCTCATATGTGACCTCCAGCTCCTTAGAAAATACTCCATCAAATTCAGGAGTTTTCAGACTCAATAACCTAGGGGTGGCAAAATAGACTCGTAACCCGCGGGTCAAGCGGGTTATTTAATTTTAAACCCGAGTGGATATGGGTAAAATGGGTAAAATGGGTAATGAGTTAAATGAGCATAGGGTCAAATAAGTATTTGAAAAATATGGGTCAGGCGGGTTAGGTTTACCTATTGACCGTGGATATACCCACAAGGGTTGAAACCCACAGATTTATCCACATAGGTTTGTATATATACCCATATAGGTCAATATATGGGTTGAAACTTGTTGGTTTACCAATATGGGTTTGTATACAAACCTATATGGGTCAATATAAGAGTTAAAACCTGCGGGTTTAGCTATATGGATTGGTATATAAACCCATATGAGTTCTTATATGGGTTGTAACGCGTGGGTCTACCCATGTTTAACACATGAGTTGAATGATTTTTTACCCGCGGGTTGAGCGGGTTTCAACCCGACCCATTTGTGACCTGACTCATTTTTTATCCATCATAATATGGGTCAAAATAGATCATATCCATATTTGTAACAACTCATATTACCCAAGCCATATTCGACCCGACCACCCATTTGCCACCCCTATAATAACCTATTAATCTTAGCAGTCAAGAAATTTATTATTTTCCCCCTCACAAACACCCTATCACACCAAAGGGAATCCTCTTCAAGATTTCTAGCCATCAGGTTTGAATAAACCTCACACACCAACTGCTTGTTGTAGTTCAGGTACAAAGTGGTTGTTGTCTTCATCCCAATTAACTCTAGAAAGTTAGAAAATCCAATCTCTCTATAGTCAACAATGCCCACTGGTCTTTCAGAAATAATATTCCTCTGAGAGAACACTTTCCCATCTCCTCACAATTATCATCATAATAAATTTTAGAGAGAGCATCACTTACTGGAGGTGGAGGCAATGTGGGCTTCTTCCATGGAGCAAGAGTCTCCTTCTTGCTCTTTTTGGGTGGTTGAGAGGTCTCAGGTGCTGGTTCCTTCCTCTTGGCCCTCTAAATCTTGGTCTGGATGAATTCATCCAAGACCTCATCACTGGAATAAGCCAGCTCAGATTCCTGTGTTGGAACATTCTCAACCTGAACAGTCTCTTCTGCAATCTCCTGTGTTCCAACATACTCAGTCTCCTCAGTTTCTGCTGCTGCTGTGTCCTCAATAGGCTCATGAATAGGTTTATCTCCCCCTATCTTCCCTACATCTGAATCATCCACATCATCGTAGGCACTACCTCCATAATCATCAACAAACTGATGGTCCTGACCCCTCATATCAGCATCGGTGAACCCGAGTTCAGACTCATCAACTTCCATTGCATCATCAGATTCTCCTTCTGCTTGATATGTTGAAACATACTCAGCACCTTTAACATCCTCACTGTCAGAGAGAATAATCACAGGGGTCTCA
Organism: Rubia tinctorum; assembly: GCA_032355605.1. Taxonomy (NCBI): domain Eukaryota; kingdom Viridiplantae; phylum Streptophyta; class Magnoliopsida; order Gentianales; family Rubiaceae; genus Rubia; species Rubia tinctorum. Next base: position 12,353 of record JAULKM010053298.1, read on the forward strand.
ATTCTCTAAGCTTCTCATCCCTCTTGGAAGCCATGAAATCATACGAACTTATTTTCATTTTGTCTATGGATCTGAGCACATCCAACTCTTCAACATTAGTATACTCTATCTCCTCAATAAAAACTTGGCTAGGGCTAGGAGCATACGAATAAACAGTGAGCATATCCTTACCATTATGCATGGCATAAGCCCCTCTCAGTAGCCTAGGATTATACTCATTTATTTCATCAATATCTCCTATATCTCCAGTCATCAACTCCTCTACGTCAACATCTAAAAATTTCCTTTAAATTCTTTCAACTGAGATAAATATATGGTGATCCTATTAGCTTTTCACCCACTCAAAAAATTCATACATGGACTCAAATTCCATTCCATGTAGACAGTAGAACTGGGAAAGTAAAATTTCCCATGTTCATCGCGACTCGCGACATCTCTGTCACTACTCGCGACAGACAGGGTATCCCAACACTTAAAAGAAATTTTCTTACCATCTTTCCAAGCCTTCTTCCCTTTCTCAAGGTTATCAAGCATGTCCAGCTTTCAACTCCTTTTGTTTTCCTTCCTCTGGGTGAACCATTGATCCGTTTTGGGAGTTCTTGTAGTCGTTTTTATAGTACTCGAGAAGATGAATCCAATGGTGCCATCTTTGGAGGCTTGTTCTTCTCGGATAATTCTCAGAACTCTTCTTCAAAACTAAGATCATTTCTTCATCCTCTACTTTGCTCTCCTTCTTAACTTTATCTTCTACCACTTTGTTAGTGGCCTTCCTTCTTCTACCATTCTTGTGAATGGCTTTATTCAAAGCTCACATGTAAGTCTTCAAATCTTCAAATATAGTCTTTAAAGTCTTCAAAGTCTTCCAACAATTCCCTTGTTACACAAAATCCTCTAGAAAAGTGATAAAAGCACAAAGTTTCTCTTAACTCTCCTTAGAGAATTTCAAGGCAAATTGCCACACACAGAGCACAAAAGTGTATAAAAGTGAATCCAAAATGTTCTAAAATAACCGTATAAAATGGACACATCAATTCAATATCCCCTGTAAAAGTTTTGGCTTGATATTAAACCTTAACTTGATTAGGTTCACAGTGGCTTAACTGGAATTGGGGCTGATGAGAAATGAGGACTTCTCAAATTGAGACGTTGTCTTGAGTATGCAACAAACAAGCTAAGTGTGGATGCTAACTTCCTCATACCACTTTTCGTTACTTCAAAAATAAGACACAGTCATCAGCACACATTAGATTTAATACTCTTGGAACCCCTCTTCCACACTGGATTCCTATGCATACTTGTTGGAAGGGTGCTGAAACTATCATGGATGACAATGCTTCCTGGCACATGATGAAAAGAAATGGTGACAAGGGACATCCTTGACGAAGTCCTTGTATGGGTTTTAATGGTTGTGAAACCTCCCCATTGAAGTTGATGGAATACGTGACCATGGTTACACACTCCATTATCCACTTTATCCACTTTATTGGAAAACCCATCCAACCTATCACATTCCTAAGGAATTCCCAAGAAACACGATCATAAGCTTTACTCATGTCGATCTTCATTGCAGCGATAGCAATCTTCCCTATTTTCTGCTTCCTGACCCCTTTTATGAGCTCGTACGCTATGAGATAATTTTTTACAATTGAACAGCCTTGCACCAACGCTGCTTGGTTCCCCGAGATAAAATACCTCATAACTTTTTTAAAAAAATCTATTTGCCAATACCTTAGCAATGACTTTATGTTTAACATTGCACAAACTAATTGGCCTTAAGTCATCTGGTTTAGATAGTACCTTTGTCTTCGGGATTAGGACAATGTTAGTTGCATTCCATTCTGGCAGCATCCTTCCATTTGTTAAGAAATCCTGGAATGCATTGGTCAAGTATTCCCCCACCTCATTCCAATATTGTTGGTTAAAATCTGCAGGGAATCCATCGGGGCTTGGGGCTTTCCATTTCCCCATCTGGAAAACTGTCATTTTGATTTCATCAGGAGTGACCCTTGCTAATATATTAGTGCTTTGCTCATTGTTGACCGATGGTTGAATGAGTTGTAAAATATCGGTTAAGGTTGTATCTTGAAAAATGTCCTGGGGCATAATGGATTCTGTAACGAAGGTCATACTAACGTGATCTACCACCATTATCCTTAATTGAGTTGGATTAGTGACCCACCTCCCTGAGTTGTTCTTCATTTGCAGAACTCTATTCCTCTGTTATATTTTCCTTGCCCATTTGTGGAAGAAGCTAGTGTTTCTATTACCTTTCGCATACCACTTTGTCTTCCTTTTTGTTTCGAGTAATTTTTTTTTGTGTGTTAACAGAGCATCTAACTCTTCCTTACTGGCACTTGCTGAATCAAAGTGACACTGTTTCTGGAGGTAGTCAATCTCTCGAACTTTGTTACGGATCAGGTTTTGTAGACATCCCACATTTTATCTTCTCCAGTTACTCAACCTCTGCAACATGTCTTGTAGTTTTTTATCCATTGTTTTCATCTGACCGTGTTGGAGCTGAGTGAAAATCAAAGAATCTTTAATTATCTTCTTAACTTCATCCCTATGTACCCAAAATGCCTCAAACTTTTGATTCGCCATGTTCCTGCCATAGCTCCTTTGATAATGTGTGTATAAAACTAGGGGGCCATGATGCAAACTTGTCGCGTAGAGATTCCTAAGGTTGTACTTCGGGAATAGATTGAACCAGGCCTTATTTGCAAATCCTATGTCCAGTCTTTCTATTATCAACTGGTCTCCTTTCGTACCATTTGACCATGTGAACCACTGACCGTGATTCTCTAGTTCAACTAACCCATGTTGTTGAAGAACCTCAGACAGAGTCGTTGTTTACTGTTCCGTGACTATGTTCCCTCTTTTCTTGTCATTATTCCCCGTGACCTGAATTTTACGGACGTAAGATTTTCCTTCTACACTGTACGGACGTAAGATTTTCCTTAATAGCATCATATATTGAATCCATCATAATCATCTTAGTATATTTTATTGACAAAGTTTTCTAAGAAATTATTTTATAGTGAGATGAATATTAATATAAGGATTCATAATTAGACATGAGGTTTTAAATAGGATATATAAAAGTTTGGAGAATAAGAAGATATTTAAGTGTAAATATAATTTTAGGATGCAGAACACAAATAATTGGGGATTAATGATTTCGGAACATAAAAATCTCGCGAGCCAAAAATTCAAGTTGAGAAACTCGAAGGTCAAAGTTTCTCAATTTCTGCGTAATGCACGCATTTTTACCATGTTTCACTGGTAGATGAAGGGACCATTAAAGGCGGTTATATTTCACAATTGGAGACACTTTCAAAGTGCCTTCTCCTGGTTCCGCCTTTGATCAAAATCGATCAAAGGCAGTTCAAATAATGAGATTTCAAAATAGATTCCGAGTTCGGAACTTATTTCTGAGCTTCCAAAAAATAACTGCTGGAAACCTAAGATTTTCGGCAACGAAGCAACACAGATCGAGAAACAAAAGAAACCCAACAACACGAATTAATAGCAACAAACTTTAATTATAGAACACAACAACTAAAGAAACCCATTTTAAACAAAAGAAACCTAGCAACACGAATTAACCTAATTGAGAAACAACAGCGATGAAGGAGGGAGTGATGAGCTGGAGGTAGAGGCGGGAGCTAGCGATAGAGGGGTGAGGCGGAGATGGGGCGAGGCAGCGAGGAGGGGAGAGACGACGGAGGGGTGAGACCGGTGTGGGGGAGGAGGGAGGAAGAGGCGGTAGTGGGGTGGATGTGAAGGCACAGTAGGAGTAAGGAGATGAAGGGTACGGGAGGCGGAGGGATAAGTAAAGAAATAAAATCCCATTAAAGGCATTTCTACATTTAGAAATGCTTTTACAATAAAATGATGACTTGGGATAGCACTTCCGAATTCAGAAGTGCTTCCAGACCCTAATTAAAGATGGTTCTACAAGTAGAACCGTCTTAATCGATCGCCATTAAAGGCGGAACCACCATTAATTAATTTCGAACTTCCTTCAAAATGAAAAGGGTGACCTTGTAGGGAGTTCCAAACTCGGAACCTCTTTCGAACCTCAATTAAAGACGGTTCCACTGGAACCGCCTTCCAACACTGCCTGTAATAGAGTCTTCTCTACTAGTGTTTGATGTTTCATTACCAATATTTGATGTTCCAATCAAATATTAAGATGTATATTCTTAATTTCTTTTTTCCCCACTAAATCACATATTTTAAGTTAAATTTTGATCTCTTTAATGTAAATCTTGTGTTTACATGTTAAAACTTTATACATTTTGATACTACTAAGCTAGTGATATTTTAGTATCTTATTTTTTAATTTTATTTAGATGGATGTGTTAGTTTTTTAGCGTGTCATTTAAAAAAATAATATCATTGTATCTCTTTCAGTTAAGACAACTTCAAATATGAAGAATGTGAGGTGATAAATTTCATATTATATATTATGGTATGGTTTCTTCTCGTTTTTGAGTATCTTAATGATAAACCCACCAATAAATTTTGATGTGTATTATTGTTTAAGATGGATGGAAGATTGTTTGAATGTTTATTATTATGGGTTTCAGCGTAAGTGGTTTTGATATGAGTGTAAGGGATGAAGATGATCATAGTTGTGTTGTGTTGAAGATGAATGTTGATCTGTGTTAATATGAATAATGAGACGATATGGTTGATATGAGTTTTTTTGGTTTCAACAGAACCATAAAGTTCATTTTTATAGACTTCCGAGGCCAGGTTCCAAAATGGAAATGGTTTTAGAATTATTTACTGATGTCGGAACAATAGAAAGCAGTAAAAAAATAAGCTTCCATGGTGCTCAAAAGCACCATGGAATGCAACAATCAATGACAGTTGTGAACCGCCGTCTAATGACTACACATTGCGCGGGGAAAGCCACTGTCTACCTTTTTCACCGTCGTTAATGGCCGTGTTCAGTTCTAGTGTTCCAATGCCTTGAATGGATTGGTTTTTATTTATTTTTGAAAAGTGAATAATAATAATATGTAACTGTTAAGGAGATATTTTGTTATATTTGTGTATATCTTGTATCTTAGATAGAATTCTTTTCCATTTGTGATTCTATACATGCTGCCTATATATTGTACCCTTGTATCATGAATTAAATCAACCGTTCATATTTTTACATGGTATCAAAGCTAAAAATCCTGAAACCCAAAAAATGTCTAAACCCTAAATCTGTCACCACCACCCTCTCTTTTTTGGCTCACGAGCCACAGCCGCCGCCTTGGTACTCTTCACGCCCTACCGTCGCCATTGAAGCTTCCTGCGCTGCCGTTGCCGCCTTCTCTTAGCTGTCATTATGGATCTATACAATCAAGTTGATGTTAAAGATCTTGCTGCCATCGACCTCGGTGTTCCCGCCAGTGATGAAGCACCGACTCTCAATCTCGGATCCGATCCGCCATTCGTTACTGCTCTTCTCGCTAATACTGGTGTCACCATTCCTGGTCTCCCCGCCGGAGGTCCTCCACCGCCGCTCTAGTTTCTCGGTGCTCCCTTCCTGCCCGATCTGTCTGCTTCTGATGTCGCTGTCTTCCAGGCCACCATTCAGGCAACGATGCTCACTGTCGCTCAGGCCCTCTGCCAGTCCGCTGACGACTCTTCTCATTTGTTGTCCACTACTCATCGCTAATACGTGCATCCGTCAGATCATCCAGGTTTGGCTATTTCTCCTGTGATCTTGAAAGGTTATAATTCAGATGCACTACAAGAAACTGGACTTATTACTTCACCCCTTTCACCTCAATTTTTTTCTTAGGTCAAACAATCGAGGTAAAAATTTCTTTTACCTCGATTATTTTTTTCGAAGTAAATAATATTTTTTACCTCGGTTTATAGAAACCAAGGTAAATAATATATTTTTTACCTCGATTATTTTACTAACCATATTAAAAGATTAAAATGGAGTAAATATTGTTTCTGAATTGCGTGCGAACTCACATATATTGTTTTAGAAGGCCGTCTAAAATCGCATTGTATGTAATTTCCATCGACATGTTATGCGACTGACGATCGACGTCGCTGATATGTAAAAGATAGGCTAAAGTATAAAAAATGGACTTTGGAAAATGAAGAAGTGTTATTAAAAACTTTAAGAAGGTTAGTTCTGAAAATGCTGGAATAAAAGGGAAAACCACAACAGCCAAGCATATAATGTTTAATTAAGGTACTTAAATTATTATAAAATTCATGAAAGTATCATTACAAATAGTACATAAATAATAATTGTCTCATAGTTTCAAGATAATAGAAATTACAATAAACTCAATCAGCTTGTATTATCATTACCTTGAAGATTATTAGCCCCCCAGTTTCTATCACCTCGAAAAAACAGGTGTCCCCGATGCGTAGGCGGTTTCTAGAAAGGAACTCCCCAAACCCTTTGGGGATAAGGCCTTGATCTTCCCACCCCCTAAGTAGTTCATACGCCACTCTGCCCCGTAGCACCATAGCACAAAGGGGTCTTCTCTGGCGGTAGGAGTGGTACAATCTCCCACGGTATGTACTAAATCAATAAAAATGATTATATATACAATTAACAAAAAATAATATTAATTTAACATGCCTTACCAAAGTTGGATTTTTCTCGAAGTTTTGTTGCTTCAAAGTACAATGGAATCGTGGGCTATCAGTAGCCATTGTATATGTTCAAGGTCGAACACAAAAGGCTCTAGATTGCTCCGTTGTGTGGAGAACTGCATGAAAACGAAGAAATATTAATTGTGGTAAAGTATAAAATTTATTAGTAAATATCTATGTAAAATAGTAAAAGACCTGGAAAATGGGTGACTTGAGGGTCCTTCACCAGCCATTAGTCCTGGATAACAAAAGAAAAATGTTAAGGTCAAACTGGACCTGGAAATGCATGGTGCGGCGTCGGCCATACGTGGCATATACATGTTGGTCCTAATTAGTGGCTTGGTCGACATGTACCCGCGATGTCGCTACATTGTCGACTAAACCGAACAATAAACCAACGCAAAAACAAGGTCGCATTTAAAGTGTTAAAGTAAGCTAAAATGCCTGTATGCGACATCGTTACCAAATTGGTAAGACCGATGGTAAAACTGAACAAGGTGCGACGTTTTGTATATATTCCTTGACATATGAATATACAACGCCACACATAGTTTGTAAAGACTGACATGTGACCGACATGTTGTTGACGTCGCATACATTTGAGATAGCTACGGGAAATACATAGAAACCCAGAAAAAATGATGCTTTAAGAACAGAGAATTACTATAAAAAAACGTCCAAAACCATACCAAAACCATACCAAAACTTAGTAACTAGGTACACATTTGAGGAAACTTCACAATCTAAGAGATTTGAGTAAGAACTAGAAAACCAAAATACACAACACATTCAGAGACCATAGATTGAACAATATAAAGTAACAATTTTTGAAATTTAGGTGTTAGAAGAGTAAAAAAAACTATACCTTTGAGAAGAGAGAAGAGCAGAGATGGTGGGAAACTGTTGGAATTTGCGGGAAATTTGTCAATAGAAGCTTGAACTAATTGTTAGGGACCACCTATTTATAACTGATCGTTGTTTCAGATCATTGTGATGTCCACCTCGCAAAGAGCAATGTTGCACCTATGTCGGTCAAGACAATATTGAATCGACAGGTTACCAACGCCGCACATCCATATAGGCTCAACAATTTCAGCCCACAAACTTGTCTGTCAACATTTTGAATTTATTTTTAAAAAATTGTTGCAACAAATATTTGACACTATCGTTATGATTGAAACAAATTATTCATTACACACAGGTCTTGATCATATTCAGAGTTACCTTGAACTCCCTCTCCCTTCTGCTAGTGAAAGGAACCGAACTAGTCTCATATATCTGTCCCCTACTGCTTTCTGTTACAGTTGGAAAGATTAGTCGACATTTTTTATGCTCCTATTGTTTGTGACTCATTAAATCAGCATAATATACTCATGTTGTTCAACATATACTGATGTTGTTCTAGGTTTGGTAAACACTGCGTGTATGCATGTATCAAAGGTGAGGTCAAAGAAGGTGAATAGGGAGATTATGAAACAGCTGCAAGATCATTACAGAGCCTCACATTTGGGTAATAAGATGATGGCTTATGATGGGGTGAAGAGTTCCTACACTGCAGGGGCCTTGCCTTTCAATTCTTAGGAGTTTTTCATAAAGCTTTTTTTCATGGACTTTTAGAATGTATGTGGGGCTGGCGTTTAATTCTAATTTTATTATTGAAATGACCCACCATCATTATTATTGTTTCATGTTATTTTGTATATGGTGTATATTTTTATAATTACTGTTCTCCGAAATGCAGGAGGGAGAGGGAGTTCAAGGACACTCTGAATTATTCATTATTCATTGGTCATATGTTAGGTTAAATATTAAGGATTCAATAATATTGAAATAAAATTCAAGAAATAGATTATAGATTGAAGATTAAATACATATAAATAAATGTTTTTCCAAATTCAAATAAATTATTTTCATACAAATGTTCAAAAGTTAATGAAATCTGCAGCGAAGAACGACAAAATTAAAAACTATGGGCCCAACACCATTTAGAAGCTCAAAGTACATCGTATCCCCAATTTTGAGTTCCTTTTCATTAAGAAACTTGCTAAACCCCTTCGGGGTTAGGGTCTTGAGCCTCATGTTCCCCAATTAGTGCATGCCATACTCCCTTCCGTTGCATCACAACACAACATGCAACTTGAACGTCGGTAGGAGCTCTGCAATCTGGTATGGGACGTACTGAATTATAAACAGAAAACCACATTAAGTACATTTGATAGTAATCTATAAAAAAATAATTGAAAATAAAATACATGTGTAACGGGACGACTTACCAAAATCGGAATTGAACCAAAATTTGTTTAGGTAAGAAGGCGGACAAAGTATGGAATGACATCCTCGAATGTAGTACGTGAACGTCGGTCCTCATCCGAATCGCTACGGATCTTCATTGGTCAGTGGAATTGTTAAAATTTTATTAGAAAATAATTAATCAAATAAAAGGAATTTAATAAACGAAAAATCGCTCACCTCAATTGGGGCACGGCTACTCGAACAAGCATTGTTAGCCATGATTCCTAAAATTCATATTGTCACGGATTATAAATATTGTGATATAAACAATGGTTTGAGAATGATAATTTTCACCAAATAGAAACACATGAAATTTCATATTCTTGGTTTTTTATGAAATAAAAAGATAACAGAATTCCGTCCATAAATTTTTTTTAAAGCGCTAGTACATCGTCTAGAGTATATTGTAGATGATTACTTTTAAGTATACAAGGTGTCATTCGGAAGGATAAGTTCGGTTATTATATGTGGAATGAGACCAGTTTCTTTATCAACCTCAGTTAGTATAAGTTTGACTATGGATGTCAAAGTTTTTTTTGGGACAATTGTACTTGGGTTTGGGATAACCGGTGAACTTTATTCATTTTGTAATTAGGTCCCTCAAATAAAGTGAGAGAAGTTGAAATGTAAAATTGGAGATAACATTTTGTATTCACATTTTCAGATCAATGTTGTTCCGATTTGTGCATAAACGGGTTGTCGGAAGGGACCGCAATCTTAACAGGTAAGTATTTTACGACACTTTTCAAAACTTAAACTGTAACCCTTACATGCAACGTCGCAAATGTGTGGCATTAAAACGAACCCAAAAGCGACCCCTGTGCGACGTCGTTTGAATTGAATTTTCTAGCAGGAATCAAAATTTTGAGCCAACACCCATTTCCCATCACCAACACTCTTCCTCCAAACCCAACTCCACACAATCCTTTCCATTAACACCAATACAACCATTAAAGAACTCAATCAAATTGTTTCTCTCAAACATCAACAAGCATCCGAGGATGGAGCATCCTCTGGTTCAAATTAATTGAGGTAGTTTTACATCCATTTCATGATCATTTCCCACCTTTAATACCATATACCTTCTATGTGTTTTTCTTCTTCTCATTGATCAATGATTGTATATTTTCGTTAAGTATGATGATTGTGTTACATGTTATATAGTGTACATTTTTTGTGTTTCCAAGATAATGAAATGTTTATAAGGTGTGATAAAAAAAAGCTTAGATGAGGGCTGATTGTGGACAATAATCTCATCTTCATATGAACAAAGGTTGAATATGCGACGTCGCTCACATATAATGGTCCCATACAATATAGGATCGAACGTTGACCAACGTCACATAGGATATCAAATGATTGAAATATCTATGAATGTCTGATGTCGCTTCTCTGTTGAACTTTGTGATTTGAATCTCTCCTGCATGTGACGTCGCTTATAAGCAGATCAGATACATATTCCATGTTGACATTAATATCATTTGCATATGACTATATTATGTGTACATCATTTGGGGACTTCCCAATTCTAACATAAAATTTTGTTTTATGTGTATTGGTTGTAATAGGACAAAGAGAGATATTGATGGACTTTCAGCATGCAGCTTATACAACAACGGTTCAATACAATTAATGTTACAATTTCTTATCAACCTCATGTATTTTAATATATTATAACATGTGATTGTAATATATGTTCTAGTATTGTTGGTTCATTGCATTCTCATTCTTTCCGACATTAATTGAACTATTGATTGTTGTATGAAGTTTAACCATTTCACGAGATATGTAACATTAAATAATATGTAATAGCTATCGACAAATGATTGTTTGTGTAATCATATATTAAATGTTATAATATTGTACGAGAACTGATGTCTCCACGACCAATCTGCAATGACGCACAAACCAATGATAGGTGTGACACCTTACCGACGTTGCATAAACCAACGGTTTTTTTCCTATGATATCAGTTAGCTTTCAATGTTAGCAGACACACTACGAGGGTGCCTTGGAGCATGTGATGTCTCTTACCAATGTCTTCGATGTCGCTGTCATTTATCTGCGACGTTGACATTGACGATGTCATAATATTTCCAATCCCCTCATTTGCCTTTTTGCTATCAACAACGTTGCTCCTTGTACACAGCAATGTCATTCTAAACTATGTCACAGTTATGGTCTCCAATCGTCGGCCTTCTTGCTTGGACCTACATCGGTCTTAAAATCTTCCGCTGTCGGTCCAAAATCAAGGTAAAGGGTAATTTTTACCTCGGTAGTGAACGAGGTAAAAAAAATAATTTTTTTATTACGACAGTCCCAAAAAAACGAGGTAAGAAGTCCTGTGGAACTAAGGTAATAGGTGCTATTTCTTGTAGTGATGATTATTGTACCTCTTTACTTTATGCATTTTCTGTGAAACATAAGCTTGGCTTTCTTGATGGATCTATTGTCAAGCCTGTACTTGGTGAACCATTTTATAATGACTAGAATAGTGTAAATTCTATGCTTGTTGGTTGGATTTTTCAAACTCTTGACCCTTCCATTCGTTCTGTCATTACTTATTGTCCATTTGATAAGGAACTTTGGTATGACCTTAAGCAGTTTTTTCTGTTGGGAATGGTCTGAGCATGTGTGTGATTCATGTGGTCATTTATACTTGTCTTTAGAATGGCCAGTCTGTTTCTACCTATTATGGAAGGTGCAAGAAGATGTGGGATGAGCTATTTACTTACTTGCCCTCTCAGATATATGTATGTCATCTTGCTGCTATTGCCAAAGGAACGTGAGAATGAGGTGGTTCATCAATTTTTCATTGGTCTTGATGATGGCTATCATATTCTCAGATTGCATATCTTGGTGCAAGATCCCTTGCCTTCTATTGGTTGTGTTCACTCGCTTACAATTCAGGAGGAGCGTCACAAGACTGTCATCAATGCCCGTGAATCCACTTCGAATATCATGACCTTTGTTGCATATCGAGAAGCACCGTTCTCTGCTCCAAAGCTAGCAGTCGTTGCCCCGAGTGCTCTGCCCACCATCGTCGTTGACCGAAAGAGCCTTCTGTGTACCCATTGCAATAAAAAAGTCCACAACGTCACTACCTGTTTTGGCATCATCAGCTTCCCAGACTGGTTAGTCGAGAACATGCCTCTTGGATTCGGCCCTAAAGCTTAGAATCGTCTCTCCTGTCACACCATTCGCTCGAGTAACTCAGCCTGCAGCAGCTGAAGCTCCATCGTCGAGTGACGCCGCAACTCCACCACCGTCAACGCTGCCACTGTCCTCTCTGATACTGATCGGTTAGATTTTAGCCCCGCCTTGTCTAAGGAACAGTGGAGTATGGTTCTTAACATGATCTCTTAGCTGAATTAGTCTGACAATATTTCAGGAAAAATTGTTTTACCTTGGATTCTGGACATTAAGGCTTCATATCATATAATCGGTGCCAAAGATCTTCTACATGATCTTGAGCCTGCTGATACTGTTGATGTCACTGCTCAACACAGAAAATTATATTTTGGCGATATTTTTGTTTCGCGTGTTTTACTTATTCCGAAATTACGTTGTAACTTGTTGTCATTTGCCAAATTAATTGCTGCTTCAAAAAATTGTTTTGCTTGCAGAGAAATTATGTATTTTACATGATATCAGCACGAGGACAGTGATTGGCGCGGGTGATTAACAGGGTGGGGTTTATTGGTTGTGGTGACTGGGTGCTCTATTTGCTTTGCCGCCTACTTGTCCTTTGTCGCTACTGTGTCGTCGTCTAATTTATGGTATCAACGTGTTGGGCATCTGTCCTCTTTGGTATTGTCTTCTTTCCCAGTTATTGCTTTAAGTCATAGTGAACTGAATAAAACTATCCCTCACTCAGTTTGTCATTGGGTTAAACAGTGTAGAAGTAGTTTTCCTTTGAGTAATTCTAAAGCTAGGTGTTTGTTTGAACTTATAGATTGTGGTGTTTGGGGGCCTTATGGATGACCTTGTTCAAGTGGAGCATTTTCATTTTTAACCATAGTTGATGATTATTCCCGAGTTGTTTGGCTTTATTTGTTAGTTTCTAATTCTCATGTACCTATCAAGATGAAGGAATTCTTTGCTCTCGTTCAGACACAGTTCCGTCGACCTGTGCAACGGGTTCAGGCTGAAAATGGAACTGAATTTCTGTTTTTCAAACCTTACTTTGTGGAGAAAGGGATTCGGTTCGAGGCCTCTGTAGTCTACACGACAAAAAAATGGGTGCATGGAACGGAAGCACCGCCATGTACTGAACATGGCTTGTGTTCTCCATTTCCAAGCTCATTTTCCTATTGACTTTTGGGGAGAATGCATTCTTATTGTTGCCTACCTGATCAATCATACTCCCACGCCGGTTCTAGATGGTCGTTTTCCTCATCAACTTCTTCATGGTCGTGCACCATATTACCGCCATCTACGAGTGTTTGGTTGTATGTGCTTTACGTCTCAACTCCCAAACCCGTGAGAAAAGTTTGCATCCCAAAGTCGCAAATGTGTGTTTCATGGGTACCGGATTGACAAGAAATCTTAGCGTGTTTAGGACTTGGAGTCTCGTATTGTGTTTTATAGTGTTTTATGAATATTGCTTTTCATATGCACCTATTGCTGATTTGCCTATTTCGGTTGACATGCTGCACTTGCCTCCACCGACTGCCTATGACGGCTTGCTGTCACCACTGCCTTTGCAGTCGTTCCCCGCCTTGGAACCAATGTTCGAGCCGTGCCAAGCTCTATGTTCGCCACTGCAAAAAATGCTAGTTGTGCCCCAACTACCGTCTATTGAGCCCCGGTCAGCTCTCGTCGATCTACAGTCTGAGCCGCAGTCGGCTAGTTTAGCGCCACGTTCGGCCTCCTTTGAGTTGCCGCCTGAGCCACTTACTTCTTCGAAATTTGAGGTTCATTTGTCTCTGTTACCACGGCCTACTCATCCTCCCAATACTCTTCTTCGCCAGCCACTAGTTAAATTGAAGGATTATGTCTGCACTGGTACTTAAACCCATCCCCCCTCTCTCCACCCTATGTTGTTCCCTCCTCCCTTCTTGCACTGTCCTCAGGTACACGTGACCCTATTGCTGATTATCTTTCTAGTAATAATTATTTGTTTTCGCATTCTATATTTTTAGCTGTAGTTACAGATGGCTCCAACCTTGTTACGTATTTTGAGGCTTACTACGCTTTCTTGATTTTTAGCTGCGGTTACACTCTTCCTGCGCTTGGTCTGGTTTTCAAGCTTTGGAAATATCTTTATGGTCTTCGCCAAGGGCAACCAAACTGGCTTGCTAAACTTGTTGCTACTTTTCACATCTTTGGCTTTGTTCAGACTAAGGCGGGTTATTCTTTATTTTCTTGCATGATGGTGTCTCCTTCCATGTCCTAGTCTATGTTGGCGATCTCATTATTGTTAGTCCTTCTTCGACTCTGATGGCTGAGTTCAAGAAGTATTTTTGCTCTTGTTTTCATATGAAGGTTCTGGGGATGTTGAAGTATTTCTTAGGGATTGAGATTGCTCAAAGGCCTGATGGAATGTTTCTGTGTCAATGGAAATATGCGATTTATATTTTGACAGATTTTGGTTTGTTAGCAGCCAAGGCCACTGATTTTCCAATGCAACAGCATCAGAACTTGGCGTGCGCAGATAGTCCTGCATTTGATGATCCAGCGCAATATAGGCATCCGGTTGGCAAGTTGATTTATCTCACGATTACTTGTTCGGAGCTGAGATATTCTGCACACACTCTAGCGCAGTTTACAGAGAAGCCGCACATAGCTCATTAGCAGGCTAAGCTATGGGTTTTGCATTTTCTGAAAACCCATCCAGGGTCTATTTCTCTCTGCTAAAAGATTGCTTCAGCTTACTGTATTCTGTGATTCTGATTGGGCCACGTGCCCTATTACTTTCCGTTCTTTGACTGGATATTTTGTTATTATTGGCGAGTCTCCTATATCTTGTAAGACAAAGAAGAAACCCATTGTTTCTCAGTTTTCGGCTGAAGCATAATACCGTGCTAGGGATGTTGCTTGTTGTGAGTTACTTTGGCTTAAGTCTCTTCTTCGGTCTTTGGGCGTGGGACACTCATCTACTATGCGTTTATACTGCGACACTCAAACAATTCTTCATATTGTAGTCAATCCTTTGTTTTATGAACGTACGAAATACATTGAGATTGACCGTCTGGTGAAGTTATTACTCATCACATTCGCACTTCCAGTCAACCGATTTGTTCACTAAAGCTCTTGGACGTCATGCATTTCAGACTCTTTTTGGTAAGTTGAATATTTGTGATCCACATGCTCCAACTTGAGGAGGGGTGTTAAAGAGATATTTCGTTATATTTGTGTATATCTTGCATTTTAGATAGAATCATTTCTTATGTGTGATTCTATAAATGCTGCTTATATATTGTACCATTGTATCATAAATAAAATCAATCGTTTATACATTACATTAATGCAGACGGAAACTACTTAAACACTGTAAGTTATGTATGAGTATAATTAAAATATATCCTTAATCCGAATAGTGTCCAATGTGGCGTGCATTATTGTAATATAATACCCACAAAATTGAGCGGGAAATTGATCAAAGAGATGAGAAAAGGCGCATATTCGGTATTCCCCAGAGAAGAGATCAGAAAGCCTCTTACGTAATTGTTTTGCATTAAGATGGGAAATTATTAATTTATGATATTCAACTCTTCTGTACGTATGCCATGCATTTACTTTTCCCCACTCCAAATTTTATGAAATTATTAAGTTTTGAATGTTTGATAAGCTCTTCATCTTGTGTTTTGACAGGAAAGTGAGGCCTAACATGACCTTTTCTTTTCTTTACAAGTTATCTTGCTTGCTTTGTTAGAGTAAGTTCCATTTCATTCCATCAGCTTAATCAATCGGCTCATTTTGCTGTCTTATAATAATTGACTAGGAAAATGGAATTTTTTCGCAAACTTGTGATCGATCAGAACCTGTACTATGCTGCGATGAAGTACACAACCGCTACATTTGCTTCTGCTGTGACAAACATGCTCCCTGCCATGACATCCGTGATGGCGTGGATTTTAAGGTTAATTTCATGAGTTACTCCATTATTTTCATTAGCCAATAACCTTTGTATACTTTATAGGATTAATGACTTAGATTGTTCGATCCAAGGCTCGAGCAGGTCAACATCAGAAGCATTCGTTGTTGGGGAATTTAACCTCGAACACACACACATTATCAAGATTAAAACCCCTTTTGGTCCCGCAATAATGATCAAAGTACAATCAACCAACCAAACTAACAAAGAAAATAAACAACACATCGATTTTACGTGGAAACCCAAATCAGGAGAAAACCACGGGAATCTGACGATTCCAATCCACTAGAAAATAGAAAGAGTCTTACAAAGCATGTTCTTATCACTCAACATACAATGTCTCACAAT
>JAULKM010053309.1:0-12647 GCA_032355605.1 Rubia tinctorum
CTATCTACTTAGTTGTATTTAGTAAGCATTTTGGGCTTATAAATTGTATCTTTGAGAGGTACGGCGACGACCTCCCACTAGGGTAACCTCATGAAGTTCTCTCCTTTGTATATCCAGTAGATAGTCCCATCCTAGATATGTATCAAATTTTCCTTTATCATAGCTGAAGGACTGGGGGTGTAAGGGGTGTTCGGGTTCTCCCACAACTCATTGCTCACCAAAATGCGAAAATGAGAAACTAGGAGTGATATCATGCATCAAATTGCTATCTTGAATGTTCGAGTCCTAGAGAGTGATACACTAGCCTGAAAAGTCATCCACCAAATTGGAGCAAGTCCGCGTTGTGCAAATCGACCATAAGAATTTACCATCCCTCTCAGTATCTGTGGTGGCCTCCCTTTGGAAACTGACGACTACACTCAATAGTCTAGTCACATATTTCAATGCCAGACACACAATGTCACTGTTCTTGCTCTTCTTCCTATTCAGCCATAGGGTTATGGTGGGCCAGCAAGTGTGCACATCAAATCCATCATGATCCTCATTGTGACTAGTGACATACATCAGTGTAATACTTCAATCTAAATGCCCGAGCTATCTCCACATGAGAAATAGATCTAGCCCACTCCCTAGGTAGAACATCACTATCTTCTCCATAAACCTATTGTGGTCTCGCGTGATTGTCGCGAGAAACTCCAAAGTATATCTAGTGTAGGTGGGAGCTGACGTGGTCGTAAAATCCCTGAGCCCTATCCTCCTCAGGAGTATCCTGACTGGTTTGTAGAGTTTGAGGTCATTGAGAGCTATAATTTAGTCTCTAAGATAATGCGTCCAACAAGACGGTTCTATCATACCATGCTCCGAAAGGAATGTAGTCAACCCCATAAATGACACACTAGGCTTACCCCTTGTCTACATGTTATGATGAATAATACAGTACAACAAAAAGCACCAACAACAATAATACCCAATAATCCTCAACCAACAAGTCCAAATGGAAAACTCTCCAACAAGATTTCAGTAATCACAACGAAGCAACTATTTTCAAGAAGTCATAAATATAAAGATACCAAAAACTTAAAAAATTCAATAACCCATAATTTCTCCTACGAAGAATCGGTCGAGTACCTTTGGGTGAAGATCAGAGCTAGAGTTTTGTGGATTTGTGCTTGAGGAGCATACGACACTTCTCCTAGAACGAATTACAACAATCCACAGAGTTGTTAGGGACCTAAGAGTTAAATAATCACAAATGCGATTAGGTCATCAATCCGATCACGCGTCATGAATAGTTAGTATTGGTAGAACAGGTTTTTTTTGGGGGGGGGAGTTGCTAACAACTACTAACATGCAATTAACACGAAAATAAACTGTGTAAACTAGCACTTGAGGAGTATTTATATAACATGATCAATGTTGTTTCAATCCTCGATTCCATGAAATGCAAGAACTACAAACATATTCTAGTGTTTATGATATGTTGTGTGGTGGATGGTTAACACTTCCCCAAAACTATCACGTAGGGTGCGCATGTTCTTCCATCAGCACCGCCTCGTAATTAGGGAGTGCAACAACTGCCCTACTAGCTGTGCAGATCTAAATCTCCCTCGTGCTATTAATCTCGGGCACTACACCACAAATGCTTCTCCCTAGGCCTAAGAAGGCAAAGGGGGTGAAGTACCTTATCGATGGCTCTAGGGTTGCAAATCGCTAACCCTAGTTTTCTAGTCTAGATATCTCTAGTTGTAACCCTTTGGGCCAATTTTATGGCTAAGACTAGTGTGTGGTCGATCGTAACGTTGATTTTGCAACCTACATGCACATACCCACCCGATTCCGGACTATCGCTACCTCAAGCACAACTAGGTTTCCTTCCCTGAGAGATATCAATAATTTCACCAACATGAAGTAGACTATGGTGTGTGCCATTCTTAGTGTGAAAATCATGAAATTAATAAGAACACAAAGAACAAGCCAACATTTTTGCCTAAGTTTTCCAACCTAGCCGGGCCTAGCCTCTCATTTTTTCTTAGGTTTTTTTGACCTATTCAGGTTTTCATCCCATTTTTGCCTAAGTTGCCCTTTTGGTTTTCCAACTTAGCCGGGTGTATGTATATTAGCTTTTTTCAATATTTTTGTGTAGCAGAAAATGCCCCAAAGGTGAGCTTCATACTACATGAAGATAATGAAAAAAAAATTACATTACCCAAAAGTTCTTCCCAAAAACAAAGAGATAACACCCTAAAGATCAAAACAACACACCACCAAATTTCACCCAAAACATCCCCAAACAAAAAAGCATAAAAAAAAGGAATCCCGAGATGAAAAACTCCTAAGTGTTTCATTACTATCTTCCCACACTCGAGTTTTACATTGTCCCCAATGCAATGAAAAGATAAAAATTATAAGTATGGAAGAGAAAAGTTGTAGAACTCACTCATGTGACCTCAAAGGGTTCTCCCTCAAACGTCTTGTCTCGCACCTCCTCCTTCTTTCTTCATGCCTCATTTCTCGCCTCTCGGTGGGAAGAACATCTCGAAAATCATTAATTCTTAAGATATGGAATCTCTCGATCAATTTCTTGATGACCTTCTCTTGGACATCCGCCCTCTCATCCACAATAACAAACTCCTTCTTTGCTTCTCGCTCGATTGAGTCCAACCTAGATCCCCAAACTCGCATAGTGCCCTCCACAGAGTCTAACCTAGTCTCGAACTCTGCTAATTGTAAACTCATACCTTCAACTGCTTGGTCGACCTCTTGCACCATTTGGGTAGAACTTGGAAGTTGTTCCCCTAAAATGTGCAATTGGTCGAGAAAGTTCGTGGGTAGGTGAGTGCGGCTAGGTGGTGCCCTTGATGAAGTCTCACCATCTTCCTCCTCAATATCTATGTACGGGATTAATAAGACTCCATAGAAGTCTTTCTCAAACAATGGATTGGGTGATAGGAACAAATCCTCCAATACAGTGTCTCAGTTGATAGTAGTGCGCTCCGGCTACGGAAGGATCATGAAACTGCAGATTGTGGAGCCACCGTATAACCACAAAAATTGATCCACCAAGGTTGTGGTAGTGACCATCGAAGCCCTCACTAATCTATCTATAGTATACCGCAACCCTGAACAACCTAAGTTCGCCAATGCAAATGGAGAAGGAACAGGATGCCCTAAGTGTTGAGCTAGGAGTTTGACCATGCCTCCCATTGGTATCTTGTTGCTTTTCTCATTTTCTGAAACCAAGCATTCTTCAATAAAAGCCCCAACCATATTGAGGTGGAAATTCCCCTTCGACTTTATTTCCCAAAGGACTTGGATGCCCAAATTGAGAAATTATGCAATCTCTCTGTGATAGAATACCCCCATGGACAATAATTGATGGATATAGCGAAACGCCAGATGAACAATCACAATACTCTTGCTTAGATGCTTCCTCTATGTGGCTAAAAGAATTCTTCAAAAAAGTGCTCAATGAAAATGGAAGGCCTTTCCAGTGTGTCCTTGGAATTTCCTTCTCGTATTTCCACCCAAATGGTTTGGTAATGTCCCGATGCAACATAGTATACTCTTTGTCATCCAAGTGGAAATGGATGACCCTCCCCCATTGTCCATTGCTTTCTACAAAGTTGTCAAAAACTCCATAGTCCACCTTATGTAAGTATTGGAATGCTTGTCTAAGAAACCCTCTAGTCCTATTCGGGCAAGAAAATAAGTGATGGGCTCGAGTAGACCTAGAGCTCCGAAGGTCTCCTTTCATGAAAACTTTGTCACAAATATGGTTCTTTTTGGGTGATCAAGTGCTTCAATCTTTGGGCCGCACTTCTAGAAATAGTGTCCAAACCCATGAACTCGTCAACAACAAAGGCGGGGTTGGGAGAAAGAGAAGTCTCCGGCTCTCGTCTCCTAATCTTGGCCGACTATTACCTTTGTCACCCCCAGAAATTGTTCCTTTTTCTGACCTATTTCTTTTTGGAGCTATCCTATCACAAGAAGAAGGTGGTATTGCAAGAATACACAAAGGCATGCATCAAGTATCATTCAAGAAGAGCACTCTTTCTAAATAGCCAACATATTCCAAATCATGTTATCTCAACGTAAAGCTATCCAATCAAGAATCATTCTTCCTAAACAAAAAAACTAATGGAAAGTCATAGCATCTCATAAAGAAGATCATGAAATCAAGAGTCATTCCTCTTAAACCACCACAAACAATTAATATCATATCATCAAAGTATAAGAACATGTAC
Organism: Rubia tinctorum; assembly: GCA_032355605.1. NCBI lineage: Eukaryota > Viridiplantae > Streptophyta > Magnoliopsida > Gentianales > Rubiaceae > Rubia > Rubia tinctorum. The sequence goes on from JAULKM010053309.1 coordinate 4,245, forward strand.
TTCCCCCACACTTAATTCAAAATAAGATCATTCATACAACTCAAGCATTTCCTAAACAATCTTTTTGAGATTCAAGTTCTTCATTACAACATTATCATGAAAAATAAAGAAAGTAGAATAGAGCTCAAAGGATTACCCAAAATGTGATTCTTAGAGTTGAAAAACCCAAGCAAGAAGAAGTAAAAATGCTAATTTTTGAGTGAAAAACCTCTAATTTTTTAGTTTCACCAAGATGAAGTGAGAGTGAGTGGTTTTGTGAGATAAATGATTCCTAATGGTGGATAAATGTACTATGGATTCTTATTTTCAGCAATTATTCTCCTCTAAAAGAAGGTGATTCAAGAGGGAGGTAAAAATGAGATAAGGATGGCACTTTTGAAATGAGAAAATGTAGGGGATTCAATTAATGCATGAGAGAGGTATTGATGTTTAGTATAGTACTATTTACATCAACGATACTAGGGAATAAAAGGTTTGCTCAATTAATGGGCCAAAAATGCATGTTTTGGCTTGAAATTCAATTTTCCAAAAATATGCATTTTTTACCCAAATAAATTAGCCACACGAGGGATGACACATGGAAAGCCATATGCTGATAGTGCCTGACATAAGGCTACCCTTCTTCTGAGGGTGCATGGCTCGAGGCTACCCTTGTGCTGAAGAAGGTTGGCACAGTGCCCTTTTTCCCTAGTTCATTCCTTTTTTTGAAAAAAACTTTGCAACCCAACAAGTCCTATTTATTTACACCCAAAAAGCACAAGGTTCGAACTCAAAATTTTTTGATCAAAAATATTTTTATCCTAAGATCCTTTGTCATGCACAAAAATATGCAAAAACTATCTACAGAAAGATATCAAAACAAAGCAAGAAAGAGCACGTACTTTTTTTATTGTCCTCACGACTTATTTATTCATGCATTTTGATAAAAATAAACCTACTGTTGGGTCTCCAGAATCTCCATCGGAAACTCCCCTCTTGAAGACATCATTGTGGAGAGGACTCCACAAAGTTGCATCCTCACCTTTGAGCGCTTTGCTCGCCATAGAGAGTGAATGTACATACCTTGCCAATGTTGAGTCCTCAGCTATTTCCTTGGGTTTAGGAGGTGGTCGGGGATGTTTTATATCCTTGACACTCTTCACTAACCGCTGCATGTCAGTGAGAATAGAAAAACAATCCAAGATAGACAAGTCATCACTAACATCATGCGAAACATAAATCTCATCCACATTATCATAACAATTGAAGTGCAAGGTAGGATTTATTTCATCACTCACATATTCATAAAGTATCTCATCATCTTGGCTATTTTCATCACTATTATCAAGAGCTCTATCAAGGCAATCCTCATTATCAATCATGTAAGAGTGTTCACACTGAGCAAGTTCATCACACAATGTTGTGCCTTTGTACACAAGAGAGGGATTAGGTGAATCATGAATATTCTTATAAACATTAAACCCCCAACTTATCAATGTCATCCTATGGGGTTAGTTTTTCCAAATGAATGTCTATCTTAGTCCTTGACGTTTTAAGAAAATTTCTCCAAAATAAAATTGAGGGGACACCACCCTCGTGCACTACGTCAAGAACATAAAAATCTGACGAAAACACTAAATTTCCTACTCTAATCATTATGTCCTTAACTAAACATCGAGAGATAGCAAGGGAGTGATTGGCTAATTGGACAATTACCCTAGAGTCCATAAGTTCACCTATGTCTAGGTTCTCATAAATACAAGAAGGGATAACAATAATAGATTCTCCTCAATCAATCATAGAATTTCTCACCAATTTTCCACCTAAGGAGATAGGAATTGAAAACATACCAATTCATCACATTTCTTAGGCAAGTTCCAATGATTAAGAGTAGCCACTCCCCCAATTTTCAATTTTCCTACCTTCCTAATTGGTTTTTCCTCTTTTTAGTGCATGAAACTTTCAAGAATTTAGCATCAGAGGGAACATGATCAATCAAGTCCAAAAGTGGAACACTAACCTCAACCTTCTCGAAGATCTTCCAAATGTGCTCATCGGTGGTTGCCACATTTGGCCTTACCTAAGTGCACTAGGGAAAGGTGGTAGAGGATTTACTCTCACCCCGGTTTTAGGAAGCTCCTTGATGGGATCCTCCTCTACAACCATTTCACGCTTGTCCAAGTTGGTCTTGTTCCTTTCCACCACCAAGTCATCTTCTTCCAAGATTTCCTTCTCGGGCTCATGCACCTCCTTCCCGATCCTTAGCTTCAAAGCACTCACATTTCTTTGATTGATCTCCGATTCGGAAAGAAGCTTGCCAGAATCTTTGGCCTTAAGTCGGCTAACAGAGGTGGAAAGTTCCCCGACTTAGATTTCAAGATTTTTTATCCTTGAAAAATTCCTAGTCCCTAGATCTTCAATCTCACGCCTTGTGCACTCTGCAAAAATATCTTGTTTCTTGGCCAATTGAGAAATAGCTTCCAAGATTTATTCTCGATCCAACTTGTAGAGTGAGGCGTTGTTGTTAGAAGGTACTTCTCCTATTGGACGGGGTTAAGGTGGAGCTTATCCACCTCGACTATACCCTTGAACTTGATTATCCTCGTGCCAACAAAAGTTAGGGTGATCGCGGTAGCTAGGGTTGAAGGTATCACGTAGAGGTATTTCCTTTCAACTCCTTGGTTCCCCCGGAACCCTTGTTGTTTTTGCCTCCTACCTAATTGTTTCCTATTGCCACCATTGAAGTCCAATGCTGATGTGCATCATTATGCATGCGCTAGCCGATGCATTTGACACAATTATTATCATCTTTGTTGTTTATTTCCTTCTACCGAATTGTTGCCTATTGCAACCATTGAAGTCCAATGCTGATGTGCACCCTTATGCATGTGCTAGCCAATGCATTTAACACAATTTTTATCATCTTTTGTTTGGTTGATTGATAGTTTTAGTTAGGTTTGCATGACAAAAGTTTTAGATGGAAATTATTGGTTTTCTTATCTAAATCCCGAGTTTTGTAGACTTTATTAAAGCTAATGGAAACTTCATATTCAAGCACCTAGATCTTCCTTTTTTTATCTCATTAGTAGATCCTCATGAGAGCTTTTTATCATTTTTTTGTAGAAGGCCATCCGAAAGGATGGTAGAAGATATCGAAGGCCATTTGCAAGAATGATATAAGATATTGAAGGCTATTTTCAAGGATGGTTGTAGATTGAAGACCACAGAATCTAAAGAATGGTAGTGAATGGAATTGATACCAAGAAAGGCAGATTCGAACTTCAAGAAGGCCAAGGAAGAAACAAAGGGATTGTTGTCCGAGATTGCACAGAGTTCTGGGAAAAATACAAAAATAATTAGACCATGAAGGTGGAACCATTGGATTCATATTCTTAAGATCTATAAAATAAACTACAAGAACTTCCAAATCAGATCAATAGTATACCCGTAGCGGAGCAAACAAGTCAGCCGACCGAACCAGCCACAACCGGCATGGACTGCACAACGCGAACACGATGGCTAGGCCTAGCACAACCCATTCCAAGTGATATGAACCTTGTCACAAGTCTTTGGCATGACCTATTCCATCCGACATGAGCTATACCAAGTTCCAGCACGGATTGTGCCCGTTCCGGCCGACCGTGCACCCCAAGTCATCTTTTCACTTAAAAATTGGCTAAGCATGGAATTAGGCCATTCCATTTTACACGGCCATTATTGTTTCAAGTTACCAACACCAAGACCATCGGACGGGGTGTGAATTACGACATGTCCCGCACTGAGATATTTAGAAAAATGAGGTTCCAACTGACAGGGCACGCCAAGGATGATAGTCTGTGCTAGCACAAGGCTCTCTTGGCTGGCACAAGCCATGCAAGACAATACCCCTCACGCCGGTTGCGACTTCTAGGGTTTTTGGCCATTTTTAGACCTAGTTTTAGGCCCAATTCTCTACTAATATATATGGACCTATGTTTACTAGGGTTTAAGTTTATGCTCATTTTTATATCTCAAGAGTAGGCCAGAGAGGGAAAATATTTTTCCTTCTCCCTAGTTTCTTTTCTTTTCATCTTTTTATTTTTATTTTTTCCAAAAGTGTTGAATCCAATGAAATAATTGGGTTCAATGCTTAGTGAGTAGAGATATTATTTGGGAAACATATATTTATTCATGTGTTATTGTTCATCTTGCGAGATTTCTAGATCAAACTATTTCTATGTGTTTTGTGATTGTTATGTTGGCATGTTCTTATAATTCTTGTGAATTGCATGATTGTCACACTTTGTTAGCACAAGAATAATTCTAATTTCATGTTGTTTCACTATTGCTACACCCTGGGGAAAGAAATCTAGATGCGCATGGGGTGACGATAGTCCAAATTTGTGTGGGTGTGTGTACAAAGGTTATCGTTGTTAATCGTCATGATCGACCATCCTCTAGTTAGCCGACTATGCAGTTCAAAGGAGTAAGGGTATAGATAGACTAAGTAGAAAACTAGGATTATCTTTTTTATCCTAGAGCCATCGATAAAAAACATACTTCTTTTACCTTTGTAGGCCTAGAGATAGTGCGTTCGTGGTGTTCCGTGCGGGGCTTAATTGTACTGGGGAGAATAAGACCAGCATAATGAGCCATTGCCATTGTTGCACTCTCCTAGTTGTGGAGGTGAGGTTGATGGAAGATTTAATATGTGCACCTCTATGTGTCACATAGGGGGAAGTTTTGACCATTGTTCACACCATATGTCACAAACACTAAAATAGGGTTTAGTTCTTGTATTTGATTAAATCAATGATCGAAATGACATTAATCATGTTTAAAAAAATATTCCTCGAGTGTTAGTTTATATTTCTAATTCTTTTGATCATTTGCATGCTAATAGTTATTAGTACAAATTTCCTTAATGACTGTTTTCACAACGCTGTTTATTCCTAACACGTGGTCAGATTGACAACCCAATCACGATTGTGTTTAGTTGATTATTAAGTTCCTAAAATCTTTGTGGATGACCCCAGAACTTGCTACTATCTACTATTCTTGGTAGTGTAGTAGTAGAAACGGGAGCAATATTACAAATTATATCTTTGATCCCTAACAGTTCTCCTCCAGTGTTTTTAACGATGCTCGGGAGGAGGAGGGTAAAATTTTAGCCCCGTTGTTGGGGATGTTAGTTTAACGGTCTAGTACTTAACTTGCATAATGTGTTAGTAGAGTAATTAGTGTTGTTTTTGTTGGTTTTTGCTGTTAAGCTTTATTAATAGTTGGCCATTTTTTTATTCCCAGTTTATGGCATTTACCTGTGCTAAGAACTTGGGAGTTTTACATTGTTTAGCGGATTACATAGGTGGTAGGTGAAGAAGGAAGATGATATTTAGGACAGAAGTTCGATGAGAACCACTTTCGGTAGTTGTAGAGAAAGAATAAATGATGGAGGATAATCGCACTTTGAGAGAGTTGATGGCTCCAAATTTTGAGAATAAACCACTTTGCATCATTTTCCCATCCTTGCCACCCAATGTGGCATGTGAACTTAAGAGAAGTATGATTCATAGCTTGCCTACTTTTCATAGGATGGGCGGAGAAGATCTAAACAAGCATCTTCTGGAATTCCACCTAGTTTGTACCAACATAAGGCCGACGGGTGTCTTATAGGAAGATTACAAGCTGAGGGAATTTTTTTCTCACTTCGGGATTAGGTCAAAGATTAGTTATACTATCTCCCGCTCAGTTGTATCACCTCATAGATAGATATGAAGCCCATATTTCTCGAGAAAAACATCCCAGCTTCAAAGTCTGGGGGTTGAAGAAGCAACTCTCCAACATCTCTCAGTTTGCTAATGAGTATCTATAAGAGTATTGGGAAAGATTCAATAGGTTGTTGGCTAGTTGTCTGTATCATTCTTTCAAGGAGGGAAACTTGGTATACTATTTCTTCAAAGGGTTGTGTGATGATGACATGCGTAGGGTAAATCCCGCTTACAACGGTTCGATCGCCAACAATAGCCCAAGGGAGGCAATGACACTCTTCAAGGAGATGACAAACCAAACAAGGCAGTTTGGTATAAGGTATAGGGTAAAGCCCATAGATGAGCTATCACAATTCCCTATGTTGGAGGAAAAAGTCTAAGCTCTTGCCTCCATGATGAAAGAGCTCATGTAAAGGGAAGTTCAACAAGCAAAAGTGTGCGGTATTTACAGCCGTGATCATCACACAGATGGTTTCCCATAAGTGGTGGAGGACTTTGAGTAAGTTAAGGCATTGGATTTCAACAATGGTGGAAATAAGCCACAATTTTCTAGGGGATAACAACAAAGGTTCAGTGGGAACCAATGAGGTGAAAAGAAAGATCTCTACGCAAACACCTCCAACCCGAGGTACCGCGATCACCTTAACTTCCGTTGGCGCAAGGAGAACCAAATACAAGGGTGCAACCAAGGTGGACAAGCTCCACCTCAACTCTATCCAAGGGTAGAATGTTGTTCTAACAACAATGCCTCACTTTACAAGTCGGACCGAGAGGAAATCATTGAAGCAATTACTCAATTGGCTAAGAAGCATGACGTCTTTGTGGAGCGTACAAGGTAAGATATTGAATATCTCAGGACTAGGGCATTCTCAAGCATGAATAATCTCGAGATTCAAGTTGGCAACTTGCCACCTTAGTAAGCTGACTTGATGCCAAAGAGTCCGGAAAGCTTCCTTTCCAAACGGATGTCAATATGAGGAATGTGAGTACTTCAAAGTTAAGAAGTGGGAAAGAGGTGTGTGAGGCTGAGAAGAAAATTCTACAAGAGGATGACTTGTTCATGGAAAGCAACAAAACCAACTTGGAAGAGCAATAATTGGTTGTGGAGGAACTCACCAAGGAGCTTCCAACACCTGAAGCGAGGAATAATTTCCCGCCGCCCTGCCCTAATGTACTTAGAGAAAGGCCGAAGGTGGCAACCAATGACGAGCATATCTAAAAAATCTCCGTGAAGGTTGATGCTAGTGTCCCGATCTTATACTTGATTGAGCATGTTCCCTCGTATGCTAAATTTTTGAAAGTCGCATGCACAAAAAAGACAAATAAACTTCTTAGGAAAATAGGAAATGTTAAAATAGAGGGAGTCACCGCTCTTAATCATAAAAATTGCCTACAAAATGTGATAACTCTGTCATTTTTCAATTCCTATTTCTTTAGGTGGTAAATGGGAGAGAAATGCTATGATTGATCTAGGAGCTTCTATTAATTGTCATACTTTCTTGCATTTATAGGAACCTAGAGATAGGTGAACTCAAAGAAACTAGGGTAATCGTCCAAAAGGTTGATCACTCCTAAGCTAATCCTCGTGGACTGGTGAAGGATGTGATGATCCGAGTGGGCAATTTGGTGTTTCTGACAGACTTCTATGTCCTTGATGTAGCAGACGATGATGGTGCACCCTCAATTTTATTGGAGAGACCTTTGCTTAAAACATCAAGGAATAAGATTGATGTTCATTTGGGAACACTAACCTTAGAGGATGACATGGACATAGTAGGTTTTGATATTTACAAGTCTAAGCATGATTCACCCGATCCATCTCTTGTGTGTAAATGTATAACTTTTTGTGAAAAATAAGCTCAACATGATGAATCTTGAGTGATAGAAAATTTTAAATGTCTTAATGAGATTCTTAAACATAAGAAGGTGTTACCCAACATTAAAACCTTGCATGGTTTATTTTTTATGAGTGAACCGCATAATGATACACTTGTTAATGAACATATCTCTTTTAGTGTAATTAAAGATGTTTTTCCTCCGATATTGCACGTTAACTTGCAGCAGAAAAAGAAATGGGTTAAGGAATTAATCACTCCTAAACCCCTTTCGATTCCCAAAATCAACAAGAATGTATCTATGATTGAGAAAGATGAGCATCTTTGGTATATCTCGCCAAAGATTAAGGGTAAGCCTAAGGTGATGTGGAGACCCGTCCACAAGGATGTGGTTGTTAGTGTTGTCAAGGATAGTGATTCAGGTGACCCATCAAACTGTTCTTATTAGTTTTCCAAAAATGCATGAAAAGTTTTGGACGAAAATATAATTACCGTGCTTTTATGTTATAGGTTTTTTAAAAAATAAATTCTTTTGAAAATTTTGATAGTGTGTTTAGAAAAAATTTAGTCATTTATTTTATTTGGAATAGTACTGCTCTTGGTTTTTAGTGGTTTTGGATGCAGATATGGAAAAAAATTGGGAATGGAAAAAAATTAGGCCCCCCCCCCGTGCCAGGGCTCAGCACGGCCTGTTCCAAGCAATATGGGTCATGCCAAGGCCCATTAGCACAAGGCCTAGTTGGCTACCACGAAGGTGCCATGTGCGCGCCACACAAGCAATGGTACAAGACCAACATGTGCTAGAATGAGGTTGGCTTGAGCCAGCATGACCCCCCCCCGTG
>JAULKM010053320.1:0-12646 GCA_032355605.1 Rubia tinctorum
ACATAGCTAAACTTAAATACCGATTGTCAAATATTTATAACAGTTGTCATTATAATTTGTTATCCAGCTCACCGCGCGATCGCGGTGACTCCTCACTAGTAAACTGCAAAGCAAATAAATCTATTTGGGTGGGTAACGGGTTAGTCAGGGTGATGTCACTTTTCCTACAAGCCCCAGGTAAGAAGTTTGAAAACTAGGCTTTGCCCAAGCCTGGAGGGAACGAGGGTGAGGAATACATCTTCTGTTGGCGAGTGGCAATATAAAATGACATCTCTTGCAGAAAAGGCACCTACTATGAATACTAACACTCAGTCACTCACAGCCTCTTTAATAGTTTATTTCCCTCTGTGCAGACTCGAGCCAGAAAAGAAAATTTGTTTGATGCGATGGCAATTTTCTTTGAAAGGTGAACATTTATTAATTTTCAGGCTGGAGTTTTGCTTCTCCCTGCCGAGCAATTTCTTATTTCATTTCATTTGCAGGTCAAATAGATCTAGTAACAATGAGCAGAATGTGGGTGGAGAGGTTGTTAGGAAATGCGGTCTGTGCCATAACTCAGATATGGTTCTTAAACAAAAGCTGGCAATTCTAGCATGGGTTCGACACTTCTTTTCATTTGCGTTGGAGCTCACTTGTTATCATTCATGTTCTGTTTTAATTATGTTGTGATTGCTCTATCCTTTTAGCATGGAAATCAATGGTTGCCTGTATCTTGGATTAGTTGGAAAGACACACTGATGCTGCATATCCTCTCAATCCCTGGGAATACTGTTGTAAATAAATTTGAACTTCTTTTGTCATATTGGTGAATTTTTTGTAGATTATTGCTTTGATTGGTAGTTTGGAAAGGGCACTTGGATTTCACTTCTTTGGTGGTTAATTGTCTAGAACCACCACTTTGGTGTTTGTGCCTATCCAAATCCTCAACATCACTTGTTGGGAATAACTACTGGGGTCATTCTGAATTTACGATTTATGACAAGAACTGGATTCTGTTTCGCTACTTATTTCTGCCAATTTGAGGAAGCTTTTGATCATATAAATGGGCACATCATTCTACATTTTCGTTTTTTATAAACTGTTCATCTATAAATTTTGTTTGTTATCAAAATTTGAATTTGTTGTTTCCCCATGTAAGCTTGATGAATGTCCATTGTTTTTGCAGGATGGAAATTATATGGTTGGATGTTTGGGTTTCCCACAGGTAAGTTTTCTTTACCTTGGTCGCATGTGACAATATTTCTTTTATGATTTAGAAGCTCAATGGCCTCCGACACTCTTTAGATCCAGGGTATATACATATAACTCCCTGTCCCAATATAAGATGATTCCCAATCACTGGGATATACTTCTGTTTCAATTTTAAAATCATCAGAAACATTTGGCACTCTTATGAATAAAAGTGTTGTAAGTGAGTGAAAGTAGTGTAAGTAGGTAGAAAGTGGTAAGATGGATAATCAAAAGTCAATAAACTATCCATTCAAAAAAAGTCAATAAAGTATGAGAAAGTAATGCTTATATTGAAGAAAAAAATTTCCAAAGATGAAAAATGTGAACCTTAATTTGGGGAAGGGAGTACAATTTCACATTAACACCGCAGTTCCTACTGATGAACTGGCTGTTTCTGTTCCAAGGAAATGTTGCAACTTTCCCTAGTATTTAGTTTCAAATTCTGTACAAAAGTTGTGTTTCAGCTTCTCTCTTATATGTTAACTCCCTTGACTGTTTGAAACAATATAGAAGCCCTACATGGAGGTATTTGTTGTGACTATAAACCTTAAACACAATGAAACAGCTCTTATAAAAGTTTTCGAATTCTAGAATGCATCTAGTTCCTGTGTATATTCCTAACCTTCGATAAAAAATTTAAAACTATCTAACCATACCCTTTGAGATTACTTAACCCATATACATATAATTTTTTAAATTCTCCCAGAATCCTGTGGGAGACTACACATTTATCGGTGCTTCATTTTTTCATGAATGGTTACATTCTTTGCATGCAACCGCATAAGTGGTAATTCAAAGTTGGTAGCACTTACCAGGAGAACTTGTGCAGTACATAAAAAAAGAAAGTAGAACATGTTTTATTTACAAGAGGGCAAAAATTAGAGTGATGAGCTTAGTGTTGCTCACAGTTGACAAAGGATATGATGGAGGGTGGGAGCAAAAAGATTGAGCTGATTTTCAAAAAGTTTGGATTTGTAATTTTTAGTGGCTATAACAAGTTCACGTAGAAAAAGAATTCAATAGGTTACAATTATAGAAAATGAGTGTTGAGGTCTTAAATTCATCATATGGGAATTGAGGGGTGAAATGTGCGAACAGCTTATACCATAAACAAACCAATAAAAGTTCTACTGGTTTAATTGTTAAACTAATCTATCTTTGTCTTTATCTGAGTCAATAGCTGCATATTATGTATAAGAATCATGAATTGTGGACTGATCTTATTATGGCATTACAATTCATGTTAACTCTACTTTTTGAGCAATTTTGCTCTTTACTCCGATCATGAATATAAGTAGCTTTCGCTATTCTGAAAAGTGTTTCATGGTTAACATCAATTGAGGTTGTCTTGGGTGTACATATAGTTAAGTTTCTTTCCTCTGTTCCATCTTAGGCTACTTATTTCATCTTTCCCATCGTTAGCTTTTTTATTAAGAACTTCATTTAGGGCTTTAAATTTTCTGAACCATCTTTATCCTCTGGTAACTTTGTGTTGTTGCAAATGCTCAGTGTAGAAATGCTATTTGGCTTCCTGGATCCATATCTCAAGCAGTAGTTACCAGCAACCCCTGTCATATATGTAATCCAGGGGTCGATTCCTATCATTGTTTAATTGGCTTTATTGCTTTTGGCCATTTAACTGGTTCCTGTGGATCTTGTTTAAATTTCATTTCTTCTATGGTCTGAATAATTACCCACCTTCAGGGCCAATACTGAGGATTCAGTTCAAATTCCGTCGTCTTGAAATACCTCCAGATTAGTACTCCAAGAACTGGAACTTGCTATCACGTTTGACATTTTTTCCGATCTGCTGGATTTAATTTTGGCTTGATATTATGCTAAACAGTAGCTGAGATATTAATAACTTATGCTTCCTCTGTCCCTCTATTTACCTTTTATTCCTATCTTGGAAAGAATCCACTTATTCTCATCCATTCATTTATGTTACTTTCATCTCATCATTTCTATTTCTTCTCTCATTTTTCTTCTGTACATTCTATTTCTTCTTAATCCCCATTCCCACTAGTGCTCGGAACAACTTAGCAGAACAGATGAAGTAGTTCGTAATTTTTTTTGTGTGGGGGTGGGGGGATTGGATGCAATTGATGCCTGTGATATTTTATACTCTGTACATACATATTAATATTTTTTCAATATATATTGCCCAAAGCTTGAGAATTAGACTATGCTCAAAGCTTGAGAATTAGACTATGCTCATACTGGTCAACATTATAATACTCAAGATTAGGAGTATACAATATCTAAACATAGTATATATAAAATGTTTTGATGGAATATAATAACAAGATTAACCACACAGACGACCCTACATAATTAGACAAGTTTATTTTATGTACTCTGCTTCAGTCTTGTAGGATCTAGACTTATGAGAGCAGTATTTTCAAATTTGGAATTAATATTGAACCAACAAATTTTAAAAGTTTTACATATAAATTATAGGAGATTATGTTAAAATTGGTAATGAAATTGAAAATAGGATTCAAGCAGGGTGGAACAAATAGAGAATCATATTCGCTACCCTCTGTGATCATTTAGTACAATCTGGAGTTGAAAGGAAATATAATAGAGCAATTCTTAAGCTAATGATACCTTACTGTCCAGAGTGTTGGAGTGACAATTACATGAAGATGAATAAGAAGTGAGAGTAGGGAAAATGAGAATGGTGAGGTAGTTGTGTGGATAATAGGTAAGATAGATGAGACTATAAAAAAAGAATAGTATCAATTGATGAGAGAGAAACATGTATAAACATACTACCTCCGTCCTACTTAAACTTCCTAATTGCTTTTGGCTCAATCTTTTATGCAAGCTGATGTGGCACATTTTTGTCACATGGGTTTGGTCTAAATTAGAAATTTTAGTTGAATTATGTGGGTTCAGCTGATATGGCACTAATCATGAGGGTGTTTTAGGTGAATTTTTCTTACCAAAAAAGGAAGGAGTAGAACTTGGAAGTTTACTGTGGGACAGACTAAAAAGGAAAATAGGAAATTTATTGTGGGATGGAGGGAGTATATGTTTAAGATGTTGACGTGTCCCAGTAAAATGTTTAAAAATAGAGAATCTGTAAAACAAATTAAACAGGAAAAAGAAAAACCAAAAAAGATTTGGAAAGATACTTGAAAGAAAGACGTGCTATATTTTAATATAGTAGATACTGTATGTCCCGACTGAATATGATGATAACCTACCCCACATGCGTGGGATATGGCTTTAGTTGTTTTAGTTGATGTGTACTTAAACTAGAAAAGTAGAAAACAATTCAGCAAGAATTAGATTTCAACCAGACAACCCAGTTATTAAGAAACATATACTCCCCCGTCTCGAAATAATTGGCCTACTTTTTATTGTTGTCCGTCCCACATAAAATGACACATTAATTCTTACCCAAAATGGTAAAGAATATGTTGTAAAATTCCTACAATATCCTCTTTTAACTTCAGCAATTTTTTGAATGGATCCACCGTTTTCCCAAAATATCCCTATGTTTTCACAAAATATCCCTATGTTTTCACAATTATTATCTGGCACATCAGTTTGTCTAAAATACGAGTCAAAAGTGTGACAATTATTCCGGGACCGAGGGAGTAGTTAATGTACAAATTAAGTACGATTATAACAGATTACAAATCAAATTTCATTGAAAAAGACAGTGTCTTCAATAATCATATCTATTGTACAATAACGTTATTTCTGCTACTGAAACATAATTTTATATTGTTTCTTTGGCCTATTTGGCCAAGATGTTGACAGTTACCATTTTGGGTTACTGTGCTTTTCAAATATTGTCTTCACTTTTTCTATTAAAAATACTTCACATTTTCAATATAATACTCACATCGTCTAAGCGCAAAACAAGAAAGCGGGGGAATACGTAAGGAAGAATTATCGGAGAGAATGAAAAAAATCATAATTTAAATAAATGAAGAGAATCAAAGAGAGAAGGCGGAGAATTTATTTGTCAAAAGAGGAAAGAGAAATAGTGGACACCTCATTTATAATATTTTCTCACATTCTGTTTGCTTTTAAATGCTAGGATGCTCCTTAATTTAAATAGTGTTCCACCCTTAGCTTCCACCCTTAGCTTCTTGGCTTGGGTGCATTGCACCTCTATGGGAAAGTTGGGTGTATAGTAAAAGATGGGAAAGATTCCTCAGCGCTACGCTTCCATGAAAATTTATGTTAAGTGAGAAACTAACAAGAATTATTATTGTGCATGATGAGATCATCAACCATAGGCAGGACGTGATTATTGAGTGTTCTATATGTATTTGATATGGTTTTCATCGCTGAGAGAAGAGAATGTAAAGTTGTCAATTTTAAAAAGTGGATTGATATATTATGATTCCTGAAGAAAATTTATAAAATGCCATTTTGAAAATTGTAGTAGGCAGGAGTTCCATGTGTCTCAAAGTTTTAATTGGTTGGTTTCTTTAGTAGAAGAAAACAAGAAAATTGATAAAGATATAACACATAATACCCAAGCAAGATGGAACGAACAGAGAAGTGCTTCCTTCTATGCTCCATAATTATAAAATACTGTTAAAACTGAAAGGAAATGTTTCATTTAATAGTCGCGAGGTCAATAATGACTTTGCGTTGGAGAATGAAATGTGAACTTGAGCAAGAAAAGAAAGAAACGTTGAAATGTTGAGATAAATATGTTTACATAGTAGTTTGATGGAATATGTGCTGGAACTATTGGAGACTAACATCTCCTGTAGATGATAAGGGTTAGAGAATAATGAAACTATGATTTGACAATGTATGTCGGACTTAATAGATAACCACTGAAACAAAAAAATTGGGAAGAGCAAGACCTAGATATGTTATGTTTGAATGCAAAAGATGCCATGTGTCTCGAGAGCGCTCAATGGCGAGACATTGTTATATTGGAAGGCTTGATTTATTCCTCTTATTTTAGGAGAAACTGTCTGATATGGAAATAACATCTTGTTAGGCTGCATTGGAGGCTGTGATGATACTCTACGACATCTGATTGAAATTTGTGGAACTGGCTCTCGCAACGTTTCCAACATGCCTGGTGAGCATACATTTTAATAAAAATGATACACCCTGTAAAAGTATTGAATTTTTTGGGCTCTGAATACACAAGCAAGTGGTGTTCAAATTAGATATATCAATTGATTCTCTCATCCGTGATGCCTGCAGTAGCTCCATGATGTTTCTGCCTTTCTTTCTTCCGGCATCCCTTCCCATGTTAGTATATTGATATTATTATGCAAAATGCTTGCTGAGTGTTAACAATATTTGAAATTGATGGTTGTCTTTCATCAAGTTAGTATGTGATGGAGTTTGTAACAGAATTTTCATCCTCAACTTTGCTGTTCACTTATTGTGGAGAAAAGCTTTATCAGAGTTGTATAGTGAAGCACTGGAATTTGTTGAAATGACTTTGAAGCTTAAGGAACCAGACATTCCTATGCAGCTAGGAAGTAATTATTTCCTAAGGTCTGCTCAGTGACAATTTTTTAAATATCTTTATGTAACACAATCCGAGAGTCATGAAGAATGGTAATGGACTGTTTTCTTTCCCATATTAAAGGGTTCTATGTGACCAAACTTCCCATTTCAAAATTTAAAATACCAGGACAGTTTAGACAGCTTTTAAAGCTGAAGCGTGGAACATTATGTTGCGAGGATGAAAGTGAGGTTTCAGGAGAGATAATTATAATAATTTTATATGCATCTCTTTCAGCCCAATCATGACACCCCGTATATAAATAGATGAATTTTTTAGTAGACCCTGTTGACCCAGAAATGATGTTGAAATAGGCTGGTTGTTATAGACACAAGTTTTGTTGTTAAAGATTCATGTAGATATTCTCCCCTTAGGTCAGCTATAGTTTGTATTTAGTGGAGCTGTGTTTATAAGCAAAACTGACTTATTTTAAAAACAGGGGTAGACCAGCTTCTGCTTTTCCCCCAAAAATAGCTTATGGTTTTAAAATAAGCATTTTTTTAGGTGTTTACCAAACACTTAAAAATGTGTTTAGCTTATAAGCAAAATACCCTGCCAAACACACCCATAATTATCCCTTCAACTGAGCTGCTTTAAGGTTCGCTTCTCCTGTTCACTATTGTAGAGAACTAAAATTCTTCCTGAATATATTGATTGCTTTACTTACTCTGCTAGAGTTGAATTTGATTCATGATCATAATGTCATTTTTCGTATCATAATGATGCAGCATCAACAGAGCGTAGGTTAGAATGGATCTTAGGTTTAGAACTTGGCTTTAGGGTAGGGAAAATATAGGAATTTGGATGTAGGTTAAAGGAATAATCTGCGGAAATTATAAGAAAAGAAAGATAAATTTAGGAATCACTCCTAAACCCTCGGCGTCACACCTCGGGGTCTTCGAGGCATTGCACCTAAAAGGTAAGCTGCGTCACACAACTCAAAATCATGATGTAAATCGCAAGAAAATTTATTCATCCTAAAAGGTGAGCTGCATCACACAACTCAAAATCACGATGTAAATCGCAAGAGAATTTATTAATCTCAATCTCTCTCTAATTCCTCATAAAAAGGTTCACTATTTATAGCTAAAAAGTAATCGTGGAGTAAAGGAATTTTCCTCAACAAACATTGTCCTAATTAGACTCTAAAAACTGAAAGGAAACGAGATCAAACCATTCTCAACATAACTAACACATTCTGAAAAATAGCAAATAAACACCTTCTACAACCATGAAATACTATTCCCGGTTACTGTTCACACGAATAGTATTCTGGCTCCTATTCTCATTCCTTATCACATAATCATGAAACTGATATGATTTGTTATTTCCGAGGAAAATAAGGAAGTTACTCTGAATTCTGGATGGCTCATTTTATAATATGATCCAGTTGTTAACCTAATCTTTTGATAGGTAGAGGGAAAGGTAATCCCTCATCTTCTGGCACTGGTCAGCGAAGTAACTCTAGGGGGAGAATTTCTTGTGTATATTGCAGGCAAACAGGACATTCTTCTGATGTTTGTCCTTCAAGAGGTTCTCAAAGTAATCTAAGAACTCAGGAATTCAGTCAACAAAATGGTTTGGTTTCTTCTTAAATATAAATAGTGTTCCAACTTGCTTTACTTATTTGTTAGGTCACAAAAGTCACCACTGAGGCCTTAGGCATGGATAATTTGCTATTAATAATATCTATTGATGTGGATGGCAAAGGGAAACAATCATTGCATGGATGAGTTGATTAGAATGGTGTCCATACCACAATTAATGCTGGAATAAGCAGGTTGTTACAACCAAAAATTTCTGGCTGACATCATGAAAACCAACCAACTTATTCAACATTAATTGTTAATTTATTATGTGCATGCATGCATCTCACAATGACTTTTGATTTCCAAAGCAAATAAGAAGTTACTTTTGGAATTCTTAATGGTTCCCTAGGATAACATGATCCATTTATTTAGTTAATCTTTTACAGGGAGAGGACAAGGGAATCCTACACTCTCTAGTGGGGGTCAGCGAAGTAACTCTAGGGGAAGGATAGCTTGCATATATTGCAGGCAAACAGGGCATTCTTCAGATGTTTGTCCCTCACAAGTTTCTCGAAGTAATTCAAGAGTGCAGGAATTCAACCAACAACATGGTTTGGTTTCTTCTTGTAAATATCTATAAATACATGCATCCATCAATACATACATACATGCATGTGTCTATCTACTTCCTCTTATATATATGTATCTCTTATATATATAGAGAGATTCTTGCCTACTTGCTTTACTTATTTGCTTGTTCAAAAGTGCTAAAATTTATGTGCCATTTTAGACTGGTGCGTAATATTTTTGGTAATCAAGAGATGTAGAAATTGTACCTATTATAAATCTTGTGGGCAGGTTCACACAATATGACAAGAACCAAAAGCTGCTATTGGATAGTATTATGCTGGATGGATTTGATTACTTGGACATTTATCCATTTCTTGATTTTATTTTCCACCCCTTATAATCAATGATATGAAAATGAGACTGAATAGGCCAATCAACTTTGTAAGTCTAGGAACCTTCTTTAGTCCAGTTTGGCTCATCCCTACTGAAGAAACGAACTAAAAACCAGTAGAAACTCTTCTATGACAAGCCGCATAGCTGTTAAGTTGTTTCAACGAGAGTGCGCTAGGTCTTGTAATTTCTGCTAGACTTTTTTTTGCAGATCTTAATCATCTATTGTTTTTACGATCTGCAAGACATGTATTCCAACTCCAGTTAATGTTTGCATCTCAGTCACGAGGGTTATTGATATATTAATTTCGTAAATACTATGACTCACTGTTCAACTAGTTGGACCAATAACACCAGGAAATAACTATGATATATCGCATGAGGCTATGGCTATGGCTATGCTAAGGAATACTTGTTGTCAATATATTCTTAATTATTTTCGAGTGGTGCAGGAGAATCATCAATCCCTTGTAACTCATGTGGAGCGCCACACCATGTGTTTTGAGGACTGCTAATACAGCAAATGACCGAGGGAGGAAGTTCTATTCTTGCCAACTGCAAGGGTGTCACTTTTTTGTGTATGTCACTAAGGACTATTTTTGTTTTTCTGTGTGCGTATTGAATTAATATTTACCTTACCCTAAACTAATCATTCTCGATTAATTCCAAAGTAAAACAACTCAAGGATTTTTTTTCCCTAGCTAAGTTGACTGCCATTTTTATTATTGGTCATACTTGCAAT
This sequence comes from Rubia tinctorum, assembly GCA_032355605.1. Taxonomy (NCBI): domain Eukaryota; kingdom Viridiplantae; phylum Streptophyta; class Magnoliopsida; order Gentianales; family Rubiaceae; genus Rubia; species Rubia tinctorum. The sequence continues at coordinate 9,965 of JAULKM010053320.1, forward strand.
TTTTTTATTGTTGCATTTTACTTCAAAAGTGCGTGAAATCAAAACCAAAAGGAATGTAGATGAAATCTTTTCCTTAGTAGTGTCAGATAGTATTAGTTGTGCAAATGGAAACCTTTGAGATATTTTACGTGTGCAATGCTCTAATATTGTTACCTGCAAACATGGAAGTGCATGAGTTTCTTAAACTGTTTTTTCTTTCTTTTAATACGTCCACAATTGTTTTTCCTTAACTGAACAGAAATACGTAGCATAGTGTTAAACAGTCAGGTAGAACTTGGTTGCTTCGGCTTCGATCCAACATCTGGATGCTGATGATGCAGGTGGGAAGATAGCATGCCTGCAGGCGCAAGTATGTCACGTTCAAATGTGAATAGATTTGCATCTAAGCCTGGGAGAGGTGACCGTTCCAACGGAAATGGAGGCGGGCGTGGAAATGGTGCATCATTTGTTTCAGCAACCGGCGAACCATTTTATCTGGAAGGTGTTTTTTATGTGGTGATACATCACATTTTGTTGCACCTTTTGAAGTATCAGACCATGGCTCTAGACACAAAATTCGTTATAACAATGTATTTTCAAATACTTTTTTGTGCAAGCATTGAAGACTATTTTGCAATTCTTCAAATCTGAGGTCCGAAACAGAAAAAAAAGGTTATAAAACTTAGGGTAAAATGCATTCATGTCCTCCAAATCTTGTGTTTGTATAGATATACCCCTCAATTTTTAAAAAGTTCATATGTGACCCTATACTGACATTGACTAAGAAACTCGTACCCTGATACCATTTCCCCGTGTTGACCTTTACTTTTTGGGTGTTGATCTGATATAAAATTTTAAAAAAATATATATGCACCCTTTCACCTCTCCAATGAAGTGAGCCCACCATCTACTACATGATTAAATAAAACCTATTCGGTAAAAATTTTCAAAACAAGAACCGTGCTATTGGACTGGGATTTATGAGTCCTTTATTTTTGGGGGGCAAATCACCCCAATTGGATGTTGAATGAGGCGAAGATGGGAGATGGATGCAAAGGGGAGTGTGCGCATTATCAAAATGCGCACTCGGGCAATTTTTTTTTGTTGGAAAATTGTGGAGTGCGCAATATGGTAATGCGCACTCCGATGGAAATTTTTTTTTTGAAAATTGTGGAGTGCGCATTATGGTAATGCGCACTCCGATGGGAATTTTTTTTCCAGAAAATTGTAATATTATTTTTTCATAAATGTTATTAATGTTTTTGTCCAAAAAAACAACTCGTCCACTCTACGTATAATTCACGTGTGGCGCGTGTAATCCACGTGTGGCTACACAAGCGCGTGTAATCCACGTGTGGCGCGTGTAATCCACGTGTAACGCGTGTAATCCACGTGTAATAATATTATAATATTTTTATACAAATAATTATAATTTTATAATTTTTACTTTGAAAATAAATATAAAGTATGATTCATTTCCAATATGTAAAATAGTTATATTTATATAAAAAATATATTGCTATTTATAGCATAAAAATAATAAATTAATGATTTATATAAGAAAATAATATATTTATATTAGAATTTATAACTATTATTTTGTTTAAATTATGAAATAGTGATATTTATTAATAAATTTTAATTTATAAGAAAAAGATCATTTTGACAATATTCGATTCATGTACTCCTCGAAAAAATTGTAATATTATTTTTTAATAAATGTTATTAATGTTTTTGTCCAAAAAATAACTTGTCCACCCTACGTATAATCCACGTGTGGTGCGTGTAATTCACGTGTGTCGCGTGTAATCCTCTAATTTTTAATTAATTTTATTTTTAATTTCGTTTTAATAATTTTACTTTTTGACATTTCACATTCACGGAAAACTTTCTTTCTGACATTTCACCTTCACGGAAAACTTTCTTTCTGACATTTCACATGCACTACCTTTATTACGCATTATGGTAATGCGTGTTTCTCTCAATGCGCATTATTGTAATGCGCATTTCTCTTAATGCGCATTCTTGTAATGCGCGTTTCCATTTTTTCATCCGATTTAAAAAAAGAAAAAAGAAAACCTTGAGTGTGCATTTCGGTAATGCGCACTCCCTACTTGCATCCGTCCAGACCTACTGTATCACCAAACATGGAAATTTCTTTAGAAGTGGCTGCTAAACTCGTGCAGATTGTTGTGCATATTGTGGATATTGATGTGTATCAGCTTCTAGCGAGAAGACTGCGTTACCTCAGGGCTAGAATCCTAGTAAACCCTGAGGATCCTCTCATCCCAGGTTTTTATATCAATATGCCCGATGAGCACAGGTATTGGATTGGCTGTCGATACGAGCGCATACACAAAAAAATTCGGAGGTGCGGTAGAATAGGACACCCCATGTCCCAGTATTCTATTCAGAACAATATCGCTCTCATGCAGTTTCTAGAGCTCAGAACACATTCTGCCAGGGGCGGAGGCAGGATAAATTTGTGGCGGGGGCTGAAAATTTATTTTCTAACATTTTCCTATATTAGAGGGGGCTGATAATTTTTTGGGCTGTATTGGTATTCTGTCTTCAGTTTCGGTTTGAACCAGAATGTTTTTGGGCCCAAAGCCATTAGGGTTTACGGTGGAGAGGGCTATATATAGTGTCTCGTCCTTATACTGTAACTCTAAGAGATAGGATTGGTAGAGAGTAGGAAATCTG
>JAULKM010053331.1:0-12646 GCA_032355605.1 Rubia tinctorum
TTGATAAGAACCTGGTGGTTGTCCAGCAAGTTGATTTGTGTGTGGCCCTTGAAGTCGGCGGTCTGAAAATCTCTGCGCAGTCGATCCATTTGAGGTCTGGCTCTGGAGAACTTGCCGATGAGAGTCCATTTGAGGGGAGCTTCGAGCCTGTCGCATTCGTCGATCGTGAATTTCAATCCCGGCTCCCCCAAGTGTTCGATCTTTTGCTTGGGTTGGTGATTAACTTGGTCGATTGGGTTTTCCGGGTGTGGGCAGAGTTCGGTGAGAAGTTCTTTGTTCAAGGCCTGGGCGTAGGAGAATTTTGGTGGTGCCCGCGGCTCCGCCATCGCGGCGGCGCCGGAAAGAGAGATGGTGTAGTTTGTTACCGTTGAAATCGCCTCAGAGGATCTCGAGATGTGGAACTCGAAGACTTGGCCAACCGTCGCCGGTCCACTCGGTTGATTTCTTCTTTTATTATTAACCACGGGTATTTTTGTCATTTTCTCCAAAAATATTCAAACGATGTCATTTTGAATTATTTTTTAGTGTTTCCCATATTTTATCATCCCAAAGCACACTTTTACTAGGATTCTTTGATTTTGTCTGGATTAAGTTTTATTATCACCTGGGGTAATTCGATCATTTTTTCCGTAATACAAAAAAACACTACAACAAGCATTCTTTGCTTTTGTTGGGTCTTATGTTATCACTAATCATGGGTATTTCTATCATTGGTTAATTAATTATCTAAACAATGTTGTTTTGAAATATTTTTGATTGTTTTATATTGATCGAATTCATATATATCATTTTATATTCACGAACCATATATTATAATAAAAAGGGTTTTGTTTGGTTTCATTTTTTTTATAAACTAGGTGCATTTATATCATTTCCTCCTTTATCTAAAAGCATTCTATGATAAGGATTCCTTGCTATTGGTTGATTTCTTATTTTATTATCTAACAGAGGCATTTTTGGATTTTTTTTCAAAAATTCTTTAAACGACGTCATTTTGAAATATTTTTGAGTGTTTTCTATATTTTTATCATCCGAAAGCTCACTCTAACTAAGATTCTTTGTGTTTTTTAATTTAGATTTTATTATCACCCAAGAATATTTCGGTCATTTTTGTTTAATCCAAAAAATACTACAACGAGGATTTTTTGTTATTTTAGGTTTAATCTTATTATCAATCATGGGTATTTCTATAATTGGTTAATTAATTACTTGAACCATATTGTTTTGAAAAAAATGTTGAGCATTTTATATTGTTTGAATTCATATATTTCGTTTTATATCCACAAATCACACTGTAATAAGATATTTTTTGTTTTTGTTTTGTTTGGTATTTATTATAAACTCAGAGAAATTCTATCATTTTCTCCTTTATCACAAAGCACACTAAAATAAGGATTCTTTGCTATTGGTTGATTTCTTCTTTTATTATCAACCAGTGGTATTTTTGTCATTTTATCTAAAAAAGATCAACCGACGTTGATTTCAATTATTTTTAGTATTCTCCATATTTTTATCATCCCAAAACACACTCTAACTATGATTCTTTGCTTTTGTTTGGATTCATATTTTACTATCACCCAGTGGTATTTAAATAATTATTTCAGCAATTAGAAAAAAACACTACAAAAAGGATTCTTTCCTTTGTTAGGTTTCATTTTATCATGAATCATGGGTATTTCTATAAAATTTTAATTAATTATTGGAACAATGTTGTTTGAACTATTTTTTAAAATTTTATATTGCTCGAATTCATATGTTTCACTTTGTATTCACAAAGCATACTATAATAATAATTTTTTGTTTTTGTTTGGTTTCGCTTTTTTTATAAACTAGGTGTATTTTTATAATTTCCTCCTTTATCCCAAAGCATACTAAAATAAGGATTCTTGACTATTGATTGATTTTTTATTTTATTATCAACCCGGGGTAATCTAGTAATTTTCTCAAAAATAATCTAAATGACGTTGTTTTAAAAATATCTTTTTGTGTTTTCCATTTATTATTTTCATCCCAAAGCACGGTGTAACTAGGATTATATGCTTTGTTTAAATTTAGTTGTTATTATTACCCAGGGGTATTTCAGTCATTTTTACATAAACTAAAAAATATTACAACAAAGATTATTTGTTGCGTTGGGTTTCATTTTATCATCAATCATGGGTATTTCTACCATTTTTAAATTAATTACCTAAGAAATAATGTTTTTAAATACTTTTGAGAATTTTATAATTCATATATTCACTTTATATTCATAATGTACACTTTAATAAGAATTATTTACTTTTGTTTGGTTTCCTTTTTTAATTAACTAGGGGCATTTCCATCATTTTCTCCTTTATCACAAAGCACACTACAATTATGATTCTTTACTATTGGTTGATTTCTTATTTTATTATCAATCAAGGGTAATTTTATTATTCTGTCCAAAAATATTCAAACTATGTCGTTTTGAATTATTTTTGAGTGTTTTCCATATTTTTATCTCCCCAGAGCACACTTTTACTGGGATTCTTTGCTTTTGTCTTGATTAATTTTTAACTATCACCTTGGGAAATTCGATTATTTTTCCGTAATACAAAAAAAAACACTACAATAAGGATTCTTTGCTTTGTTGGTATTCATGTTATCACTAATCATGGGTTTTTCTATCATTGGTTAATTAATTACCTAAACTATGTTGTTTTGAAATATTTTTGAGAATTTTATTTTGTTCGAATTCATATATTTCACTTGGTTAATTAATTACTTGAACCATGTTGTTTTGAAAAACTGTTGAGAATTTTATATTGTTCGAATTTAAATATTTCACTTTATATTCACAAAACACACTATAATAAGATTTTTTTTGTTTTGTTTGGTATTTATATACAACTAGGGGCATTTCTATCATTTTCTCCCTTATCACAAAGCACACTACAATAATGTTCTTTTCTATTGGTTGTTTTCTTCTTTTAGTATCAACCACGAGTAGTTTTGTCATTTTATCAAAAATGTTCAAACGACGTCGATTTCAATTATATTTTAGTATTCTCCATATTTTTACCATCCCGAACACACTCTAACTATGATTATTTGATTTTGGTTGCATTCATTTTTTATTATCACCCAGGGGTATTTCAGTAATTATTTCCATAATTCGAAAAAAACACTACAGCAAGGATTCTTTGCTTTATTGGGTTTCATTTTATCATGAATCATGGGTATTTCTTCTGTAATTTTTTTAATTAATTACTTGAACGATGTTGCTTTGAAATATTTTTGAGAATTTATATTACTCGAATTCATATATTTCACTTCAATATTAAAAAATCATACTATGTTAAGAATTTTGTTGTTTTTGTTTGGTTTTTTTATAAACTAGGTGCATTTCTGTCATTTCCCCCTTTATCCCATAGCATACTGAAATAAGGATTTTTGGCTATTGATTGTTTTCTTATTTTATTATCAAGCAGGGGTAATTTGGTTATTTTCTCAAAAATTATTGTAACGACGTTGTTTTGAAATAATTTTGAGTGTTTCCCTTATATTTTTTCATTCCAAAGAACACTCCAACTAAGATTATTTGCTTTGTTTTAATTTAGTCATAATTTTTACCTAGGGGTATTTCAATCATTTTTTCATAATCCAAAAAACCACTACAACAAGGATTATTTGCTATGTTGGGTTTTATTTTGTCATCAATCATGGGTATTTCTACCATTTTTAACTAATTACCTAAAAAATAATATTTTAAAAACTATTGAGAATTTTATATTGTTCAAATTCATATATTTCACTTTATATTCATAAAAAGAACACTATAATAAGAATTTTTTTCTTTTCTTTTGTTTGGTTTGGTTTGGTTTTGTTTTTTTATCAACTAGGAGCATATCTATCATTTTCTCCTTTGTCACAAAGCACACTAGAATAAGAATTGTTTGCTATTGGTTGATTTCTTCTTTTATCATCAACCAGGGATATTTTTGTTATTTTCTCCAAAATATTCAAACGACGTCGTTTTGAATTATTTTTGATTGTTTTCCATATTTTTATCATATCAAAACACACTTTGACTTGGATTCTTTGCTTTTGTATGGATTAATTTTTTATTATCACCCAAATTAATTCGATCATTTTTTCCGCAATACAAAAAACACTACAACATGGATTCTTTGTTTTGTTGGGTTTCATGTTATCACTAATCATGGGTATTTCTATCATTGGTTAATTAATTACTTAAATGATGTTGTTTTGAGATATTTTTGAGAATTTTATATTAACCAAATTCATATATTTCACTTTATAATCACGAAGCATATACTATAATAAAAAAGTTGGATTTTGTTTGGTTTCATTTTTTTTATAAACTAGGTGCATTTCTTTCATTTTCTGCTTTATCTAAAAACACACTATAATAAGGATTACTTGATATTGGTTGATTTCTTATTTTATTATCAATTAGGGGTATTTTTGTCATTTTCTCAAAAACTCTTAAACGATGTCGTTTTGAAATATTTTTTATTTTAAAGAATTTTTATCATCCCAAAGCACACTCTTACTAGGATTCTTTGCTTTTTAAAATTAAGTTTTAATTATCACCCAAGGGTATTTTGGCTTTTTTGAAAAAAAGAAAAACTCTGGTACAAGGATTTTTTTTGTGTTTTTTGGGTTTCAATCATGGGTATTTCTATCATTAATTAATTTGATATGAATCTCCTTGCAAAAACTCTGGGTTACGGAATTTTAGATTTTTGACTAAACGAGGGATTTCGCAAACCCTAGTGTAGCCGCACAAACTCGTCAAAACTTGCCCTTGAGATCTTGAACAACTCTAGACATGTGAAGCCAACTAGCCCGCATGATTGGTTCACAATTCGAAAATTTGCTCGTTAACTAGCCCACAGGATTAACTCACAAATAAAGGGTTCTTTGTTCACTAACTAGCCCGGAGGATTAGTTCACAAAGGGTATTGACACTTAATTATACGCAGGATTAAGAAACAATGAAAATTTGTGCTAGCAAGCAATAAACTCAAAAATCTGAATTTTTTATTGATAATAATGTTGTGTAAAAGTGTCTCGGCCAAACCCCTTTATTTATAGGGTAAATTTTGGCCCGTACAAATAGAAACTGAAAAAAAAATTATGAAAGATTTAGGAAGATAAAACCATATTTAACTAAAATACCTAAAATAAAATGAATATATATGGCTGAAATTTATTCAAACTAATCTTGAATAAAAAACCCAGTGGGAAAAAAGAGTATAGTGTTCACCTCATAAAAGTACTATACTAAGCAAAATATAATAAATGACATTTTTGACTTCGTACCATTCCCTCCATGGTCGAAAAGTTTCGTCCTCGAAATGTGAACGATCTTAAAAAATAAATGGAGATTAACGTCTCACGCCATCCCTGCAAGTTCTGATAATAAACGGTGACTAGAAGTTGACTAGGCCGTGATTGTGCGCTGACTAGGCTTTAACTCGTGAGATAACAAGCACCAGGCGAGAAAATGGAATGACTCATGATAAAATCAGCAACTCGCGATAAGTTGGATAACTCACGATAAAAAGAACAACTCGCGAGATGAAAAAACTAACCCAAAGTATCGGCGGTTAAATACACATGGCCTTTCGGTTGACTTCATGCGTCTGAGTGTGAATTCGCGTGTGTAACCATGCACTGCCTTCTTCTTCTTCGCTGAAACTTCCGCTGAACTTCTTCGCCGGAACTGGGATCCGAAAAAGCACGTACGCCGAAGATAATGGAGAAGGTCTGGCCGATTGTCGACGTGAGTTGCCTTGAAGAAGATGCCGATGGATGGAAAGAAGAACGCCGGTAAGACCTGGGGCGCGCCGGAAAATGGGAAACACGCCGGTAAAATGAAAGGGAACACCGGAAGGTAGTCGTTGGCTGGAGAAAAACACTGGTCGGTGATGTAGCTAAGCAGCGCCGGCAGCAAGGATTCCGGCGGAGTAAATGTTCGGCTGCGGTAGGTTGTCCTCTTCAGTGGCGGTGGATTCGGTCGAAATGACGACGACGATTGGAGTTGCAGTAGATGGTGAGCGGCGGCGGCGATATGTCTGGCGGTGGAAGTCTTCTGTTTTTTTTAAAAATAAAATACGGATATGAAGGTCCCAACTGATATCACCTTACGATACTAATTGATGCCGAATGATATGATGGTTGCGGAAACTTTTGCTTTGCTCTGATACCCAATGATGTGAATCTCCTTGAGAAAACTCTAGATAGTGGAATTTCAGATCTTTGACTAAACGAGAAATTTTGCAAACCCTAGTATAACCGCACAAACTGATCAAAACTAGCACTCGGGATCTTGAACAACTCGAGAATTGTAAAGCCAACTAGCCCGCGAGATTGGTTCACAAATAAAAAATTTGCTCGTTAACTAGCATGCAGGATTAACTTACAAATAAAGGGTTCTTTGTTCACTAACTAGCCTGCAGGATTAGTTCACAGAGGGTTTTGATACTTAATTAACCCGCAAGATTAAGTAACAATGAAAATTAATGCTCGCAAGCAATAAACTCAAAAATCCTAATTTTTTATTGATAATAATGTTGTGTAAAAGGGTCTCGGCCAAACCTTTTTATTTATAGGGTAAAATTCGGCCCGTACAAATAGAAACTGAAAAGAATTATGACAGTTTTAGCAAGTTAAAACCAGATCTAACTAAAATACCTAAAATAAAATGAATATATATGGCTGAAATTTATTCAAGCTAATCTTGAATAAATATTGCTTTATCTAATCTTACCAAATCTCATTCTAGTCAAGTCAAAACTTCTAAATTACAATTTTTCAAAAATAATTCTAAATATAAGCACACTACCTCATTAAAAAACCCAATGGGAAAAAGAGTATAGTGTTGACCTCCTAAAAATACTAAACTAAGAAAAATATAATAAATAACATTTTTGACTTCGTATCATAATGACTTGAACCATGTTGTTTCGAAAAACTGTAAAGAATTTTACATTGTTCGAACTCATATACTTTACTTTATATTCACAAAACACACTATAATAGGAATTTATTTTTTATTTTGTTTGGTTTTTCTTATCATCTGTGGACATTTCTATCATTTTCTCATTTATCACAAAGCACACTATAATAAGGATTCTGTACTATTGGTTGATTTCTTCTTTTATTATCAACCAATTGTATTTTCATCATTTTATCTAAATATGTTCAAACGACGTCGATTTAAAATATATTTTTAGTATTCTTCAAAATTTTATCATCCCAAAACACACTCTAACTAGTATTATTTTGCTTTTGGATGCATTCATTTTTTATTATCACCCAGGGATATTTCTAGAATTAATTATGTAATTCAAAAAAACACTACATCAAGGATTCTTTGCTTTGTTGGATTTCATTTTATCATGAATCGTGGGTATTTCTTCTAAATTTTTAATAAATTATTGAAACGATGTTTCTTTGAAATATTTTTGAGAATTTTGTATTGCTCAAATTCATATATTTCACTTTATATTCACAAATCATGCTATAATAAGACTTTTTTTATTTTTGTTTGATTTCAATTTTTTTTTATCAACTAGGTGTATTGATGTCATTTCCTCCTTATCCCAAAGTATACTAAAATAAGGATTCTTGGCTATGGATTGTTTTCTTATTTTATTATCAACCAGGGGTAATTTGATCATTTTCTCAAAAATTATTGTAACGACATTGTTTAAAAATATTTTTGAGTGTTTCCCACATATTATTTTCATTCCAAAGTACACTCTAACTAAGATTTTTTTCTTTATTTTAATTTAGTCATTATTATTATCTAGGGGTATTTCATTCATTTTTCCATAATCCAAAAAGCCAATACAGCAAGAATTTTTTGCTATGTTGGGTTTCATTTTATCATTAATCATGGGTATTTATACAATTTTTTAAACTAATTACCTAAACATTCATGTTTTTAAAAACTTTTGAGAATTTTTTATTGTTCGAATTCACATATTTCACTTTATATTCATAAAACACACTATAATGAGAATTGTTTTTTTGTTTGGTTTCATTTTTTTTACTAGGGGCATATTTATCATATTCTCCTTTATCACAAAGCACACTATAATAAGGATTCTTTGCTATTGGCTTATTTCTTCTTTTATCATCAACCGGAGATATTTTTGTTATTTTCTTCAAAAATATTTGAACGACGACGTTTGAATTATTCTTGAAAGTTTTTGATATTTTTATCATGTCAAAGCACACTTTTACTAGAATTTTTTGCTTTTGTCTGGATTAATTTTTTTTGCCAGCCAGGGTAATTCGATCATTTTTTCCGTAATACAAAAAAAATACTACAATATAGATTCTTTGCTTTGTTGGGTTTCATGGGTATTTCAATAATTGGTTACTTTTTAACTTAAACAATGTTGTTTTGAGATATTTTAAAGAATGTTATATTGCCCGAATTCATATATTTCAGTTTATATTCACAAACCAAATATTATAATAAAATTTTGTTTTTGTTTGGTATATTTTTTATAAACAAGGTGCATTTCTATCATTTCCTCCTATATATAAAAAAATTATAATAATGATTCCTTGCTTTTGGTTGACTTCTTATTTTATTATCAATCAGGAGTATTTTTGTTATTTTCTCAAAAATTCTTTAAACAACTTCGTTTTGAAATACTTTTGAGTGTTTTAAATATTTTTATCATCCCAAAGCACACTCTAACTACGATTCTTTGCATTTTTTAATTCATTTTTTATTATCAGCTAGGGGTATTTTGGTCATTTTTCATAATTAAAAAAACACTACAACAAGGATTTTTTTAGTTTCATCTTATCTTCAATCATGGGTATTTCTATCATTGTTTAATTAATTACTTGAACCATGTTGTTTTTAAAAACTACTGAGAATTTTATATTGATCGAATTCATATATTTTGCTTTATATTAACAAATCACACTATAATAGGATTTGTTGTTTTTGTTGTTTTTGTATTTATAATCAACTAGGGGCATCTCTATCATTTTATCCTTTATCACAAAATACACTATAATAAGGATTATTTTCTATTGACTGATTTCTTCTTTTATCATCAACCAGGGATATTTTTATTATTTTCTCCAAAAACATTCAAACGATGCTGTTTTAAATAATTTTTGAGTGTTTTCCATATTTTTATCATCGAAAAGCACACTTTTACTTGGATTCTTTGGTTTGGTATGGATTAATTTTTTTATCACCCAGGATAATTCAATCATTTTTTCCGTAATACAAAAAGTACTACAACAACGATTCTTTGTTTTGTTGGGTTTTGTGGATATTTCAACCGCTGGTTAATTATTTACTTAAATGATGGGTTTTGTGGATAATTCAACCACTGGTTAATTATTTACTCAAATGATGTTGTTTTGAGATATTTTTGATAATTTTATATTTCCCGAATTCATATATTTCACTTTATATTCACGAACCATATACTATAATAAAAAAATATTTTTGTTTGGTTTCATTTTTTATAAACGAGGTGCAATTCTATCATTTCCTCCTTTAGATAAAAACATTGTAATAAGGATTCCTTGCTATTGGTTGATTTCTTATTTTATTATCAATCGGGGGTATTTTTGTCATTTTCTAAAAAAATATTCAAACGACATTGTTTTGAAATATATTTTTTGAGTTTTTTTCCATATTTTTATCATCCCAAAGCATACTCTAACTCCGATTATTTTTTAAAGTCAATTTTTATAATCACCCAGGGGTATTTTGGTTATTTTCACAATAAAAAAATAATGCAACATGGAATTTTTTTGTGGTTTCATATTTTCATCAATCATTGGTGTTTCTATCATTGGTTAATTAATTACTTGAACCATGTTGTTTTGAAAAACTGTTGAGAATTTTATACTGTTCGAATTCATATATTTCACTTTATATTCACAAAACAGATTATAATAGGATTTTTTTGTTTGGTATATATAATCAACTAGGGTCATTTCTATCATTTTCTATTTTTATCACCAAGCACACTACAATAAGGATTCTTTTCTATTGGTCTTCTTTAATTATCCATCAGGGGCATTTTTTGTTATTTCACTTAAAATTTTCAAACGATGTTGATTTAAATCATTTTCAAATATTCTCCATATTTTTATCATCCCAAAACACACTCTAACTATGATTATTTGCTTTTATTTAGATACATTTTTTATTATCACCCATGGGTATTTTGGCAATTATTTCAGTAATTTAAAAAAAACACTACAATAAGGGTTCTTTGCGTTGTTGGGTTTCATTTTATCATGAATCATTGGTATTTATTCTATAATTTTTAATTAATTACTTGAACAGTGTTGCATTGAAATATTTTTGAGAATTTTATATTGCTCGAATTCATATATTTCACTTTATATTCACAAATCATACTATAATAAGAATTTTTTTGTTTTAGTTTGGTTTCATTTTTTTTATAAACTAGGTGCATTTTTGGCATTTCATTCTTTATCCCAAAGCATACTAAAATAAGGATTCTTGGCAATTGATTGTTTTATTATTTTACTATCAACCAGGGTTAATTTGGTCATTTTCTCAAAAATTATTGTAACGACGTTGTTTTGAAATATTTTTGAGTGTTTCCCATATATTATTTTCATTCCAAAGCACACTATAACTAATGTTATTTGCTTTGTTTTAATTTAGTCATTATTATTACCTAGGGGTATTTTAGTCATTTTCCCATAATCCAAAAAACCACAACAAGGATTCTTTGCTATGTTGGGTTTCATTTTATCATCAATAATATTGCATTGAAATATTTTTGAGAATTTTATATTGCTAGAATTCATATATTTCACATTATATTCACAAATCATACCATATGAAAAAAAAGTTTTTGTTTGGTTTTGTTTATTGATAAACTAGGTGCATTTCTATCATTTCCTCCTTTATCTCAAAGCACACTATAATAAGGATTCTTTTCTATTGGTTGACTTCTTATTTTATTTTCAAGCATGGGTATTTTTGTCATTTTCTTAAAAATTATTTAGACGACGTTGTTTTGATATATTTTGTGTGTTTTCCATATTTTTATCATCCAAAGCACACTGTAACAAGAATTCTCTTATTTGCTTGAATTCAGTTTTTATTATCACCCATGAGTATTTTGGTCATTTTTCCGTAATTCAAAAAAACACTACAACAAGGATTTTTGCTATGTTGGGTTTCATTTCATCATTAATCAATGGTATTTCTATCATTGGTTAATTAAATACTTGAACCAATTTTTTTAAAAAAACAATTGAGAGTTTTATATTGTTCGAATTCATATATTTCACTTTATATTCACAAAACACACCATAATAGATTTTTTTTTGTTTGGTTTTTATAATCAACTAGAGGCATTTCTATCATTTTATCATTTATCACAAAGCGCACTACAATAAGCATTCTTTTCTATTGATTGAATTCTTTTTTTACTATCTGATATTTTTGTTATTTTATATAAAAATGTTCAAACTTCAATTATATTTGAGTATTCTCCATATTTTTATCATCCCAAAACACACTCTAACTAGTATTCTTTGTTTTTGTTTGTATATATTTTCCATTGTCAACCAGGGGTATTTCAGTAATTATATTTGTAATTAGAAAAAACTCTACAAAGATTCTTTACTTTGTTGGGTTTTATTTTATCACGAATCAAGGGTATTTCTATAATATTTTATTTAATTATTTGAACGTCATTGTTTTGAAATGTTTTTCAGAATTTTATATTGCTCGATTATTATATTTCCCTTTACTTTCACAAATCATACTATAATAAGAAATTTTCATTTTTGTTTGGTTTCGTTGTTTTTTATAAACTAGGGTCATTTGTATCATTTCCTGCTTTAACACAAAGCATACTAAAATAATAATTCTTCACTATTGGTTGATTTCTTACCTTAATATTAACCTGGGGTATTTTGGTCATTTTCTAAAAATTATTTAAGCGACATCGTTTTGAAATATTTTTTGGAAGTTTTAGATATTTTTATAATCTCAAAGAACTGTCTAAATAGGACTATTTCCTTTGTCTTAATTTAGTTTTTTTATTATGACCTAGGGGTATTTAGGTCATTTTTCTGTAATAAAAAAAACTACGACAAGGATTCTTAGCTTTGTTGGGTTTCATTTTATCATCAATCAGGGTATTTCTACCATTGTTTAGTTAATTACTGATTTTTTTATAAAATTTATTATTATTATAAAAAAATTCTTTTGAAAAATTCTTTCTTTTCTTGAATATTTTCTTATATTCTAAAGAGGATGGTTTTATACCAGCAATTCCAAATTACTGGCAAAACGAACTCATTTCTCTTCTTTCAGATCCATATTTTTGTTGAATCTTCAAATCTTGACATAATGTTAATGCTTCCTTTTTTACGAATGCAAATATTTGTCCAAATGTTGGACAATTGTAATCAATTTTTTCAAAACCTAATTCTTTTTGTAAATTTGTAATTTTTCTTTGCAAAAATAAGTTTAGTAATCCAGTAATAAATTTTTCTTTCCAAAGGAAGCATTTGAATATGTTCTTAACACTTGTGTTAAAAATATATCTTTATACCATTTGAAATCGGTTAATGTTGGACATCTTAAATTTGTTAAACATATTTTTGAACTAAT
>JAULKM010053342.1:0-12645 GCA_032355605.1 Rubia tinctorum
ACAAATATTACCTTATCTAATCTTACCAAATCTAAGTCTAATCAGAATAAAACTGAATATGCTAAATCCTGATGGACTTATATTTTCGAACAGTCTCCAAGATTCAATACTAAAAAGTACTAAAAACTGAACACTAAAAAGTATTTTGTTTATAAACACAATAATTTAAAAGCTCTGTCAAACTAACCTATACTCATTGAATCTTGGAGATACAACATAAGAATTGATGTATTACTTGTTTTTACACTAAACTGTATATTAATTATTCGTTTATCAAAATTATATAATTTTGAACATAAAATTAAATTGATATTTAATTAAAAATATTTGTTAAATTCGTTATAACATAATCCCGCTGTCCCATAATGATCTTTCTAATTTTACTTTTGGAAGTCAAACTGAACCAACTTCAACCATTAAATTCTCTTAATATATACTCCGATGTAAGATTATTATCATGTGATATGACCATCATAGTATATATTAAAATATTATTATTTCAAAACTTTTTTACTCACATAAAAAAAATATTTGTATTGAAAATTGATGCAGATGACTTTTAAAAGTTAAATTAGGAAGACCATCGTGGGACGGAGGGAGTATATTTTTAAAATATTAACTGTTCACAAGTTATAGTATACTTAGTGAAAGATATTAAAGATCGAATATTTTTTTGAATCTACCGATGAAAATTACCGTGTGCAAAATTTTTTTTGAAAAGAAATTACCGTGTGCAATTTGATATGAGATAAAAGAGTACAACTCCCTAATTTTTATTGCAAAAAGATAAATATGAATGAGAGTCCAGGTTAGTGTACAGTACAGGAGTATAATGTATTCATTTCTTCCCAAATTAGACCGCGCATATTTTTTTTCTTCAAAACAATTTAATAGTTTATTTGAATATCTAATCTTGTTGACACGAGTCATCATGATTTTTGTTGGAAATGAATTAATATTTCTGAAAGTGATGTCACATATTTATTGGATGACTACTTCATAATAGTACACAAACAACTAGTCTTATTGACATGTAATTTAGATATCTTTGAAATAGATTAGTTATTTTAAGGGTGTTATTAAATTGAACGTCAATTCCACTCGTTGTAATCTCCGTTGGGTGTTTTTCCCAACATCATTTAATGATTGATTTCAAAAGGGAAAAAATAAAGTGACATGATATTTGTTTCTCGTTACTGTAAAAACGTTTTTATAATTTTGAAAATCTTTTTATAACATGTATTTCGAAATATAAATAACTATAATATGACCGTAAAATTTTTGAGAATAAAGTTTGTCATTAATGATATAATATCAAGTCCTATTTTAGAGCGGCTAACTGTTAAACATGATTATTTTATAATTGATGTGCCTAATGAGGTGATTTGATAATTGTTTTTATTTACTAGAACAAGATTCATGTAACTTTGAATAACTTTTAAAATATACGCTATGTATAAATAATTGAAAATTAACCCTAAAAATAATTAAAACGAGATATTTCATGATTAGAGTCCATCTCTTGAAAGACGGCATTTTCATAAATTATGGAAAGACCGAGGTTTAAAATGCAAATTAAAAGAAATCAAGATAAAAATTTTGAGTTGCATTAATCGGGTTATAAACTTATAACTACTGCACATTGCATAGTAAAATTTTGATATTGCAACTAAATCCTTTTACCTTACTCTTATTCTAATTAAATTTCGTTTTTTCATAAGCCAATGAAAAAATGGTATTTCTCAAGATCTTGCTGTCTAATTATTAGTCGATCTAATATGAGACAATCATTAGATAGTATAAAAAATATTATTAATTATTTTTATAAAAGATTCTGTATAATTTAATTTGGTACGATAAAATATCTAGCTAGTGTTGGGGTTGTGTTTTTCATATTGTCTGCTTTTGCCGTTTTGAGGTATTTGAAATATATATCTCACATCGGTTTCTTACAAAGATAATGACTTACATATAAGGTCTTGGATCACCTCCACTTAGTACCAATTGGTTTAAGATGGAAGCCCAAAATACCTTTAAATTTAACATGGTATCAGAGCCCAGGTTGGGTTTGGGCCGATGTGTGGATCCCCTTTAATTTGGCCCGATGTTGGTCGTGGAGTGTTTCCACGTTGGCACGTGAGGGGGGGTGTGTTGAAATATATGTCCCACATCGGTTTCTTACAAAGATAATGACTTAAATATAAGGTCTTGGATCACCTCCACTTAGTACCAATTGGTTTTAAAATGGAAGCTGAAGATACCTTTAAATTTAACACTATGTGTGCTTCGTCTATTAGTGTGAAGAAAGTTCTTATTTGTTGCATAAGGATTTCTGATGGATACTTCTAAAACAGTGCATTGTCTATTCTATGTAGAGATTAGTGTTCTTCATTTTGTTCGGAGATGATTTAATAACTTAATTTTTATGTTTGTCGTTGAACCTAATTTGAGTTATGCGATTACGTGTAGTGCATGCATAATGAATTCTAGCATCATAAATTTGAACTGTGAGAACTGGTTTTACACTGGCCATATCTACTTCAATTACCTTTCCTAGTTGTTAACCATTAAATACCAACCAAAGTTCCACACTATAATCAGATCTTCCATTACCCAACTCGTAATCAAGAAGTAAAAGGCTTTGGTCTCTGCAAATACCATATCAACTTATATAAGTTACACACATCCTTCATATGGAAAGTTTAACTTAAAGAGGAAGAAATACATACCACTCCCAATTGTTCTGAAGCCTTTGCTTTCCAAAGTTTGTCGTCGCTACCTGATACGCATATCTTACATCAAACTTAACTTGACACAGAATAATCTAAATCATAGAAAAGTGTTCTATGATTACGTTTTCCGTTAAAGATTGAGAAAAGGTTGTTCAGAATAGCAGAATCTTTCATGTTACATTCAAATCAAAATTCATCAAGATCAAAACTTCAAATTAAGCCAGTTCATATGATAGCACTTCAGCCGTACCCTCTAAAACTCGTAATCTTTCTACAAACTGAAGAAACTTGAAATCCTTTTTTGATCAAAGAGTCATCAATCTGCTACAGCAGTTTGAAACTAATAGTGCCAAAACATCGTCAAATTGAGCATATTGGTAATCTAGATGCTAGAGAGTAATCTGACTTCAGATTTAAGCCTATAATAGACACCTCTATATCTTTCTGCTTATTATTATCCCCTTTAAAAATTTGCAACAAAAATTATCAAAAAGTAAACAAGAAGCAATTAAAATTAGTTTTTAGTGGTAAACAAGAAGGAATGGAGGATGCAAGAAATATCATTTTTTGGTTTAGAGTTCTGTTAAGACTAAATAAACAATCAAAAGCAAGAAACCAAAAGAAGAATGCAAGAAACAAAGAAACTGGATTTCAATTGTTTGAATCACGGCTCACCCAACACTGAGGAACAATTGTTGTTGCTGTTGGCACAACAATTGTTGCTTTTGATTGTTTATTTAATCTCAACAATTGATTTCAGTTGCTTTTGCTTTTGAATTCAAACAGCAAGTCTTCTTTTCCTGAAATTCAAACTGGCATCCTAGGAATACAGGAAACATTAGTTCCATCTTTCAAATGTGGAAGATCAAGCCAAGATCATGCCTAGCTTAATGCATAATCATTACACAAAGCACACATAGCCTAGTTAAACACAAACACCAAAAAGAGAACAACAACAATTGAAATCTCCCCGGCCATAAAAATCACATAAAAATCTTAATAGAAACCAAAAGAACATAAAAATCTCCAAAACAACACCCAAAGCTTGAAATTTTCAAGAACAAGACCACTAAAATTCAAAAACCCAAAAATCAAAGCATAAACAGAGGATCCAAATGAATCAAGACAACCCTTGAAGCTAAAATAAACAAGAATCGTACATCAAGAACGTTTCTAGAGATGTGATTAAGAAATTAACGATCTGGGTTGACGAGAATAGGATAAAAAAGCCTAAAATCATACCTGAATGAAACCACGATTGTCAAAAGCTCAGAAAAACAATCCCTCCATTAAACTCTTTCTACGCGATTGAAAATGTGTGGACATGCTTTGGGAAGGTCGATTGAAGGTTCTTCCGTCGCCCTTCATAGCCGGAGGAATCCCAAATCGGAAGTTTTCATCACGGATGGTGTTTGGGAATGCTGAGGCAGAAGAGGCTGAAGAGGATGGGTCAAAATGGGTTTTATGTGTCCCGACCCTTAATGACCCGGACCAACCCGATATATATGGGACATTTTAAATGACCCGGCCCGACCCAAAATTTTGGGCCAATTTGGGTCGGGGCAGCTGAGCCGCCCCGACCCGCGGGTCAACATGAACACCCCTAAATTATATGTCCAAATGGGTCGAGGCCAAAGTGATAAAGAAAAATGACACGACAACAGTAATGAGTTTCCTCAAATCTAACATCTACTCGCAGTTTGGTGTACCCCAAAGCCTAATTAGTGATAGAGGTACTCATTTTTTGTAAAAAAAAAAGTCATGGAAACATTGCTTAGAAGATACAGAGTGACCCATAGGATATCCACCGCCTACCACCCACAAACAACTGGCTAAGTGGAAATATTCAATTGGGAAATCAAGACCATCCTTGAAAAGATGGTAAACCTGTCAAGAAATGATTGGAGTACTCGATTGGATGATGCACTTTGGGCCTACTGGACCGCATAAAAAACTCTCGTAGCCATGCATGTCACCCTTCCGGATCCTCTTTGGTAAGGGATGCCACCATCAGGTTGAACTTGAGTTCAAAACACATTTGACCGTTAAACGTTTAAATATGGACTTGAGTGAAGTCTGGAAACATAGGAAGTTGTCACTACAAGAACTTGAAGAATTTAGGCACGACTTCTATGACACCACACTAATTTACAAGGAAATTAAAAGATGAAAGTACGACATGATGAGAAAATAGTGAAGAATGATTTTTTTGTGGGACAAAAAGTCCTTGTCTTCCAATCTCGGCTACCTCTTTTTTCGGATAAATTGCGGTCAAGGTGGTTTGTCCATATGTGGTGACTAAGGTATATGATCAAGGAGCGATAGAGGTAAAAGATGAGGAGAATGGCATAAAATGGTTAGTTAATGGAAAAAAGTATGAATGGGGGAATTTGAGAGTAGACGAGGAGGGTAATCCCCTCCTTAGTGAGAAAATACAAGCATGAACTTTTCTAATGCAAATAAGTCGTGAGGATGGCGTTTCTATCTTGTGTCAGTAGATTCTGATAATTTTTTATGATGGTCGGACTGTGTTTGAATTTTGGTGGTGTTTTTGGGATTTATTAGTCATTAAATTTTTGTCTTGAAGAGTGTTACTCTAGGTTTTTTTTAATGCAGGAAAATTGCGACAAAAATTGAAGTTAACAAACTGAGTTGAAAACTTTAATGTCGCCGATCTTTCTTTTCAACTTGGTCAAATGCATAGGGGACAATGCATGAACTAAGTGCGGGGGAGGGCTCGAACACCTTCATGGTGGCATCTCCTTTGTTTTTTTTTGCTTTGTTTTGGATATCTTGATGATGATTATTCCCTTTGTTTCTTGGTTTTTCCCTCATTAGTTTCGTAAACATACTTTGCTAGTTTGTTTCGAAAACTTTGTTTTTGGTGTGAGATCACCATTTGTAGTCTTTGTAGTTTGGGGATGTTTTGGGAATATTTTGGTGGTGTCATTTTTGTTTTTCCTATCTTCATGTAGTATGATGCTCATCTTTGGGGCATTTTGTGCTACACAACAAAATTTTAAATTTTAAAAAAAAATACTCGGCTATGTGAGAAACTCGAAAGAGGGACTTAGGCCAAAATGGGGAAAAATCCCGGCTAGGTCGAAAAACCTAGGCAAAAATGAGAGGCCGGTGTGGAAAAAGGTGAGAGGTGAGATCAATTTGTGTGAATGCTAGGATGAAAACCCGAAAGGGCTCCTAGGTAAAATGAGCGAAATTGAGAGAAAATGGAAACTTCAAAATTGAACATCTCTTGGATTGTCATTGACGACTTCTTTCGGCGGAGTAAGTTTAGCTTCACCCTTATCACGTTCACTTTGCCTTTTACTGGATTGATTTTGAAGGATAGGTTATTTTAACTTCTTTGGGGAGAGTGAGAGTTGTGAGATTCATACATCTTTGCGGAAACTAGGGTAGCTTAGGAATAAGGTTGAATGTATTTGTTAACTTATCTTTGTATGCTACTTTCCTCTTGAATCTTTACTCGTTTTTGTTTACTCGAGGATGAGTAAAGGTGTAAGTGTGGGGGGATTGATCTACACCTTTATGCATACGTTAACTAATACATTTGACACATTTGTTATTATGTTTTGCTTAGTTGATTGATAGTTTTAGCTAGGTTTACATTACTAAGGGTATAGATGGTCATTTTTAGTTTTTGTATCTAAATCTTGAGTTTTGTAGACTTAATTGGATCTAATGGACACTTTGTCCTCACAAGCACCTAGATCTTCTTTTATGAGCTTACTAGTAGGTTGTTTATGAGCACTTCAACATTATCTTGTAGAAGGCCATCTGCAAGGGTGGCAGTAAATATTTGAAGGTCTTTTCGCAAGAATAGTAGTAGCTAGAATGTCACGAACCAAAAAGGTGGTAGTATATGGAATTAAGCTGGGAGTCAAATTTCAACACTTTCAAGACAGCACGGTGGCACCAACCGGCACACCAACCTGCAGCCAACACTAGCCAGCAAGAATCAGCCAACACGGTTGTGCTTAGGCCATATGGCCATGGCAGGGGCCTCCAACACGGGCTATGCCAACAAGCATGGCCTTGCCACAACCCCTTGACATAGCCCTTGTCGGTTTGTGTCATTTAGAAATTTTTTGAGGCTAAATATGGACACAGACCATGCCATTCTACACTGCCTGTGTCACTTCAACTCAAAAAAATGTGTAAACCAGCCAACGGGGTGCGAAGATCAACACTGTTGCGCCACCATTTTGCTTATAAAATGACTCCCAACAGATGGCCTGCAATAATTTACATGGCCCACACCGTTTAACTGATCAAGAAGTGCTTCTAGCCGATTGTTCAAGCTAAACGATGTGGGAACAAACTTCTAATGACAAAAACAGAGTCCCATCAGACGGTCTGTGCCGATCGGCATGGCTATTGCCAGACATAGCCAACACGGTCACGCAAGGAAGCACGACCCATGTCAGTCCTGGCCAGCACGGTCGTGCTAGGAAACATAGGCAGTACCAGCCCCCAGTAAGCACGGCCGTGACTGGCTGCACAGCCCATGCCGTTTGCGGCTGCTAGGGTTTTTATCCCTATTTTAGGCATTTTCAAGGCCCAATTCCCTACTATTATATATAAGCCTATATATACTAGGGTTTAAGTTTATGCTCACTCTAGAATCATAAGAGTAGGTAGAGAGAGAAGGAACTCTTCCTTCTCACTACTTTCTTTTCTTCTCTTTTTCTTATTTTTCCCAAGGGCATTGAATCCAATGAAATATTTGGGTCCAATGCTTAGGGAGTAGTTAATAACTTGGGATTTGTATTTGTGTTCATGATTTGGTGTTTGTTTTGGGAGATTATATCTATATACCTATCTTTATGTGTTTATGATTGTTACGTTAGCTTGTTCTTCTTATTCTTATCAATTGCTTAACTGTCACACTAAGATTGACACACACCGTAGTCTACTTTCATGTTGGAGCACTTATTGATATCCCCTGGGGAGGGAAACCTAGATGTATGTGGGTAACGATAGTATGAGATCGTATGAGTGTGTGCATACGGGTCGTCGAGCCAACGTTACGATCGACCATACACTGATCTTAGCCGGCAACTTAGCCCAAAGGGTTGCGGATAGAGATAACATTAGTAGCAAACTAGGGTTAGCATAATTTTCAACCTTAGAGCCATCGATAAGGTGCCTATCCCTTTGCCTTTGTAGGCCTAGGGGAAAACATTCGTAGTGGAGTGCCTGGGACGTAATCTTACGGTGGAGATTCAGATTTGCACTGCAAGCAGGGCCGTTGTTGCACTCCCATAATTACGGAGGTGGTGCCGATGAAAGATTACTAGAGCACCTTACGTGACAGGTATGGGGAAGCGTTGACCATCAATCACACTACGTGGCATAAGCACTAGGATATGTTTACATATCTTGAATGTGGTTGAATCTAAAATCAAAACATAACACCGGTTATGTTACTTTAATATTCCTCGAGTGCTAGTTTCATATGTAGTTTTACTCTCTTGTGTTCTTGCATGCTTGTAGTTGTTAAATAAACCCCCACCTCCAAAACCTGTTTTGCAACATTAGTTATTCCTAACACGCGATTGGATTAGCGACCTGATTGTGATTGTGTGTAGTTAACTTTTTGATTTGTAGCATCCATGTGGACGACCCCGGTCTTGTCGCTATCTACCCCATAGTTAGTATAGTAGTAGGAATGAAAGAAAAAATATCTATCTTTGATTGTCTCATAAACCCTCTCCATGAGTTAGTAGATATCTTGAAAGGTTGTTTTATTAGTGACCCGGGGGAGGCGAATCACCTAGCAAGTAATAAAAAGGTACGTATTTTATTTTCTTCAAAATGTTGCTAAGAAGTGAGTTTCATATTTAATGAATGTTTTGGTAGGGATGTATAATTTCATATTCGTGTGAGCTATACATTAATCAAGACAAAGACGGAAGACCACTCCACGTAGTCGATAGAATATTTCATGAGTCAATAAAACATCATCATTTTTTACCAATTGTGGATGATATTTCTAGGGTTTCATTGAAGAATCTGTTGGTGATGGGCGCCCCTTTGCCAATCCCGGACGGAGAATACAAGCAAGTTGGTCCCGCCCGTGGAATATTTTTTCTTTGGCCTCGTTGACTTATATTCGTTGATCCTGTAAAGGATCTACACTTGAAGGAAACAAGACATGCATCACTTACACTGGTGAAAACAACACTAAAATCGATTAAAAAATAGCAAAATCGGTCCAAATAACACCAACTAAGGTTAGACCTCCGGTCGTGAGAGATCACGTCCTTTGAGACTCAACTAACTTCGTACGGGTGCTATACAATTGCCTTCAACCACATGATTGAAACTCAACTTAAGCATTCTTGGGAAATGAATGCGTATTTGGATGAAAACGTGAAATCATCGCGTTATGGAATAATTTTGAAGACTTATGGAGATGTGAGCATGTTAATCAAACGATGATGTTGATATACACCTTGTGAGTGATTTATATAATTTTAATTTTAATTCTCTATTATTACTTTAAACATGTTTACAACTAATGACAATATTCGTATTTTCAAAGTACATGATTTGTTTCCAATAATCAAAAGAAGGGATGGATTGGATACATATGTCCTGTGAATATTCAAAAAATTGGTTGTACTAACCAAGAGAGGATTGACTGCATTCGTAAAAGCCTTGGGTAGAAGGATAAGAAACTTTTCATTTCACCATACATCAAAATGTTACATTTACAAGTTCAATTCATTTACGAACATCATAAGCGCAAATTTCGAAGATAAATTTAATTTTCATGTTCGGGGGACCATTGGAAATTGATTTTGAATGTTCTTGCAAAGAAGCGCGAGCATTGGAAGGATCCCCTACACTTCCATCGTCGGATGCCTTTGTTGGGATTTTGGAATTGGCCATGAAAGACTCTTGCGACCAAACTAATACTACTTTAGAATTGGTCGAAATCAAGGTCGACTATTAACATGTGTTTTTCAATATACTCCACTCTGTTGATGTTAGAGTTTTCATAATTTATGTTGTTTTAAATCACTACTAGAAACCAGCGCAAACATGGGAGTGTGGCTATTACTTTATGTTATATGCAACTGAGTGCATTTAAGAAGTCCATGAGCATTTACTTGAAATTAACAAGGTAAGTGTACATTTGTTTCTCCTAACCTTTCTAACTACCTTTCTAATATTTGCTACTATCTTGTTATTAACAAATTTTCCAAAACGAATCGAAACCCCATTCGCGAGATGATATCAACAATGTGAGGAATTCTTTGACTAGGCATCTAATTCTCAATCGATCAGCAACCCTAGGGAATTCGGATATTGTTAGAGTAACACAAGTTAGATAAATATTAAAAATTAGAAATGTCGGAATAGGTTCCTTGCGATTTCTATTCCTAACTATACATTATGGCTTGGTTGGCGTTATCTATAGTTTTTTTTGAAGGTGCAAGATACCATCGTGAATGTTACATTTGTGACTTTGGATTGAGGCCTTTTCCGGGAATATAAATAAAATAATTTATTTACCACAGGAACAGATAGTACTTCCGATAGCAGAACTGATTACAGTCATATGGGAATAGATTTTTTCCATAGGCACGATTCAACTTTCCAAATTCAGAAATGGACCCAACACTTCCAGTCTCGAAAGCGTTTGGCAATTAAACAATTTGAGCCTTAGTTTGGCTAAATGGGGCCGGAAACATGACCCGATGTCTGGAAGGAAAATGATTTTTTGCATAGAACCAAAATGCAGCACCGCTCCGTGTTCCGAGTTCGGAAGCATTGAAACTTCTGAGTTCATAACCGTCTTTAATGGTTTCCGATTTAAATGCGATTCTTGGAATCTCCTTTAATGGTGGATGATCAAATGTGAGACCAGAGTAGACACTTTAAAAGTACCTTTAATGGTCCGATATAACTACCTTTAATGGCCCCTTCCTCCACTAGTGGCATCTGATGAGGTACCTTTTTTCTACATTAGTTTGGTCTAAATTAGAAAGTTTGGGTGAATCACATGTGTTACAACTGATGTGCCACAAACCATGTGGATATATTAGGTTAATTTTTATTATAAAAAAGTAGAAAATTTATTGTGGGATGGAGAGAGTAGTATAAAAGTCTACTCCCTGCGTCCCAGTTTAAACTGTATACTTTAGTATTTGACACTATTCTCTGTCAAACTTTGACTGTAATTGAATAAAAATATAAGGTAAAATATTATCGTATGTGATATTGTTAGATTCATCGTAATAAGTAGTTTCAAAATATAAATTTTTTATTTGTTGTTATTATGTTTAGTTAAATATATTTATGGTCAAACATATTTCTTGATTCTAGTCAATATAATTTGGGATGGATGGAGAAGCATAATGCACTGCCTCGAATTTGCACTTGACATGTACGCACATTTAGATGTGTCAATTTAATAATTGTGTCAGGTTCGTGTCAGGTTGGAACCGTGTCATGTTGAAACATGTCGGATTGAAACGTGTTAATTTCATTTTTCATGTCGGGTCGGATTGGGTTGGGTTACTATCGTGTTGGGTTGAAAATGTATCAGTTTTTTTTCTCGTGTTGGGTCGTGAAGCGTTGAGTTAATATCGGGTCGGGTTAATGTTGTGTAATTTTTATACTCGGATTAGGTCTGGTTGGGTCAGAATATTATCGGGTTGGATCGGATCGGGTTACTATTGTGTCATTTTTTTGTACTGAAGTTTTGTTCGGGTCTAATCATGTCAGTTTTTTTAATAATTTCTCATATTTGATTCGGATATATTTCTGCTTGGTTCATTTTAGACTGGGTTATTATGCTATCCGATTAAATTTGGGTTAGTTTAGTTTATATTCCAATAATATTATTGTTACAAATGCACTATTATCAGGTTCTATTTCGTTGTAACTTGTAAGTATTCATTACTGGAAAACAGGTATATAGGCACGATATGTAATTGTTGGGAGAGTAATAACGGTGCTAGAAATTTCATAGGCACCGGTAATCTGGTAAATGAAAAAAAATATTGGTGCCTATTAATAAATCCAGCACCGGTTCATTGAATACCGATGCTAGATACTGGTGCCTATCAAGAAAAAATGTCTAAATTTAATATTTTTCAGCACCGATTTTGGTTGAATGATATATACCGGTGCTAGTACCCGTGCCTATGATTGGAATAGTAATTTTTACAGTTAAAATTATGGTGGAAAAATATATAGCACCTATACCGGTGCTAGGATTGTATTTAATTTTTAAAAAATTTAAAAATACTTTGAAATTTTAAAACAGCGCCACGAAACTGCATTATAATTGTATAGGTATCGATATGTTGACGAATGGCACCGGTGGTCATACTAGTGCTCAATACATAGAAAAATTTCCAACATTTACAAGTTAGAATAGAAAGAAAAAAAGTTTTGAAAAATGGGTTTAGAGTATGAGTTAATCTAGAACATGTAATAGCGCTTTCCAACAATTTATCAAAAAATTAATTAATTTAATATTTTTATATTTAGGCAACAACAACAAAAAAAACATGTATTTTGTAGCAATGGGTAATGGGGTAACACAATTTTGACCACATTGTAATTTTTCAAAACTGTAGAAGTAATCAATGTTGACTTTCGAGACCCTTCTGTTCACCCATACATGACTAAATTTCAAAGTCACAATTGTATATTATTGAATTTCATTTTGGTGTCGCCGATTTCGAGATTCGACAACTCCAACTTTTTTGGAGGGACCTAAGTGCAAAAGGTAAAAACTTTACTAGTAACTCCAAATTGAAATCCGCTCTAAATTGATGCTATCATATACACCTCCATTGTATTTTCCAAATACGTAACAAAATATTTATCAACAATCGAGCATAAGAATATATCCGTAATTATTTTCGATTTC
>JAULKM010053362.1:0-12644 GCA_032355605.1 Rubia tinctorum
ATAAAATCGGTTACTCGAACACTCAAAACGGATCAACAGTGAATGCGATATTGATGTCGAAAGATTCACTTTTGGAGGAGGAAAAATGTGCGAAAATACTCTTTGTCCCACATGGGAAAAAGAGAGAGCTTGTGACTAGTATATATGTTGGGAAGATTTCTTCCTTGTTCAAATGTGTTTACAAGCTTATTCTCCAACCTCTACACGTAGGGGGGTGCAGATGAAACCGAATTGGACTTGGATTCAGAACTGGATTGTGCATGTTCGTGACCTGCGTACACGAATGCAGCAGCTGATCCTAGCCTTCGCGCAAGGTCCACTTTTGTACCCGACAAGCATTTTCTCTTTTTAATTTTGACGACCCATAATGTTTTAACCGTGTTGAAATTCTTTTCGGATAGAATTTCGTTTCATTTCCAACTCTGATGTGATAAAGATTTGAGATAATTTTGAATCAATCAGGATAATTAGAGATAATGACGAAATTTCTAATTAGAACACAATCAGATCAGAATCACGTTTCTAAGATTAGGGTTAGGTTGTTACCTCTATAAATATTGTGTCTAGTACCATAGAGAACTCGCACCACTCGAGTCCTCCTTCTCAGTCTCTCGAGTTCTTCTTAATATTTTTTTATCCCAATTTCGTATTGTCCCTCTGTCGGACTGGTGATAGTGCTTGCGAGCCTAACGTGAATCCGAGGTAACTCTTACATGTTTAAAGTGTTGCCTTCGGTGGTTTTACCCTGGGGAACAATGCCCATACGTGGCTAATTCAATTCAAGGGCAGTGAACGTTGATCGCGACTCCACCTTTATGTGATTGCATGTAATCGTGTTACTGCTTTATGTAAATCGCATGAATTTATGCTTTCGATTAATTCGTATTGAATTTTAAATGCATGATCAATTAATACGGTTATTCTTTTGATGCATGCTTGTGACAATATCATTTTACAGATTTAATTAAATTGCTTTATTTCCAGTATAACTTGCAACATGACACTTGATCTGATCACTTGCTTTTGACACTTGATTTTAGAAAAGGTAGAATAGTGGTAGATAATGCATTGGAAGATTAAACAGCAAATTGAGTGAATGAAAACAATATAGAATTTTCCAAATAGGGAAGGACCCAATGTAAAAAAATCATCCCAATTAGACAAGTGAGTCATTGTTAGAAAAGCGGAGGAAGTATAAGTTTTTTTATACATGAGGAAGTATAATACTCGCATGATTATTAGAGGTGTTCATGGGTTGGGCGGGTTAGCTGTCCCGTTCAAATTGACCAAAAATTTTAGAATGAATGGGTTGGATCGGGTCGGGTCAGGTCAAAATTCGCATAGTTTAGGGTCAGGTCGGGTCGAACTGGTTAATGGGTCGATCCAATTTGACCAAAATCGATCAAAATCATATAAAAATAGTAATTTTTAATATTTTATTTAAATAAAATATTTTATTTTTAAATGTAATAATATTTAAATAATAAATAGAATTATGATTTATTTTTATATGATTTAAAATAATAATGTTACATTGTATTTAATTATATATTATTCACTTAATAAAAATGCAATTATTTTCCTTTTATTTAGTCAAAATACTATTAATATTTCATTTAAGAAATATAATTTTGCTAAAATTTATTTATATTTCATATATTAATAAATATATTATTTATAATTAAGAGTAGTTTTGCAAAATTATTTTTAGTTTTATAAAAAAAATAAGAATGTTAAACTTGTTTATGAATTAAATTAATGGTGGGTATTTTGTATTAAACTAATTCTGTTTCATGATTTTTTTTAAAAAGAAAATTGGGTAAAATTGCAAATGGGTCAAAACATGTAGATTTGGGTCAAAATCTGACCCGACCCATTTTGACCCGGTCCATTTTGATCCGACCCAAATGGGACATTGACCCACACGACCCATATGGGCCGGGTCAAAACGAGTCGGGTCAGGCAATTTGAACACCCCTAGGGACAGTCGACCCGCCCCGACCCATGAACACCCCTAGTAAAAGACATGAAGATCTGGTATGCACCAGGTCTTGAAAGCTTTCCTCCAGGGTTTTACCTAAAGCACTGGAACTTTATAAAATTCTCTCTGTTAAAGTGTATCCAAGATTTCCAGAATGAGCAGTTGTTATGTAGGGATTGGAATCGAACTATCACAGTTTTCATTCCGAAAGTCAAAAAACCAATTAGCTTGTGCAATTCAAGTTATAAATTCATTGCAAAGCTTCTTCAAGTCAGACTTAAGAAGGTAATATAATATCTTATATCTGAAAAAATATGTTTTTGTTCCTGATCAGCTTATAAGTGAAAGCGCATTTTTGGCACATGAAATTATTGAATTCTTTCATAAAAAGAGGAAAGGTAGGAAATCCTATTCAGCTATTAAGTTAGATATGAACAAGTCTTATGAAAGGGTTACTGGGGATTTCTAGAAGTTGTTTAGAGAAGAATGGAATTTCATGAAATATGGATCTCCATGGCCCTTCAATGTATATCTACATTTTTCTTATCATATATTTGCAGAGCTGCTTCATGCAGCCCCTGAATTACTCCATGCAGCCCCAATTTGAAGTTAAAATGCCTAAGTTACCCTTTCTTGAAGGGTTGCTATTTGGTCCCTGAATTGTTTGGAAATTTAATCAAATTGGGAGTGTTTTTGGGAGAAGAGAACCGATTTTCTCTCCCATTTTCAAACATACAACAGATCTGCAAATTTAACCCATAGCGGCGGCCCTCCATTTCTCTCCAAACCTCCCACCGGCCGCCTCTCCCGTTCTCTCCATTTTGACGCCGTTGCTCGGATTCCCGCCGGCCACCTCCCCAGGGTCTCTCGGTTTGAAGTTTCGACGGCGTTCCCCGCGGTTGAAGGCCGACGTTCTCCGCATTTGAAGGTCGTCGTTCCCCACGGTTGAAGGTCGTCGTTCCCCACGACTCGGCGGCCATTTCACGCCTGAAAACTGGAGCCCCTGTTTTTGGTGAGTTTTTGAAGGTCGGAATTTGATTCCAAATTTCTGGCCGGTCCGGATTTGATTCAAAGTTTTGGTCCGTTTGGAATTTGGGTGCTGATTTTTGGCGTTGGAAGCTTGCCCAGTATTTGAGTCGCCGCCGAGTCACCGCTGAGTTCCGGTCGAGCCACCGAGTTGCTGCATCCTTGCATCCCGGACAAGTTTCCCTTTGTTTGTTGTGTTGTTTTTAGTTGCAAAATTTGTAATCAACCTTGGAAGAAACTTTGTTTTGTGTTGGTCCTAGAACTAAAAGTAATTGGTTTTGGTCCCAGAAGTAAATGTGATTGGTTTTGGTGCAGAGATCAGGAAAAGTGCCTGGTGTTGATCTGATTCATGCCCCATGGCATTGCTGCCCATGTCGTTTCCTGAAAGTCAGTGGAAACAAGCTTGTGAGGTTGCTCCTATTTTCAACGAACTTGTCAATCGGGTCAGCTTGGATGGCAACTTCTTACAGGATGCCCTGTCCCGGTAAAACTTTATGAGTGCCTGCCCATAGTTAGGTTGATCCAGGAATGGTGTTTACTGATTTTTTCTACTGTTTTACTTCACGAGTCCTGGATTTTTGGTAGAAATTTAGCTATTTTAAGTTCGAATCAGCTTTTTCCATGTTCGTTATTTTCATCTGTCATTCATTTGTAGCCCGCCTCTTGTTTTTTGATACCATTCTTAAGATAATCATTTTCTGGATTCTGTGTTGTTTTTCCAATTCTCGTGTTTTTAAGAGATTAATCTATAGCAGACCATAGTTTTCCTTTCCCTCATTGTCAACTAATATCAGGGCTATTGGATATTCATTCTAAGATGTTAGAGATCAACAAGAAAGAGGTACTTCTTGGTTATAGCATTTGACTTGGATTTCATTTTTCTTGCTTCATCCTTCATTTGTTGTCCTGATATTCCTACCACTTGATGCTCAAGTGAAGAAACTTCTTTCCGCTCTGATGCTCATCTCTGTTTTGCCACATTTATCAATACGATGCTTTGTGGGCTATTAGGTATCAATTTTTTTGATAGAGCAGGTTGTTAGGTATTAGCCTTCACAATGGATACCAATCTCCTTTTCTTTCTGACCAACTTCATGAAGTTGATCATCTAATGCTTCATATGTGGTATGCAGGAACAATGACGAAGTGATTATAAATAGCACTCCTGGTTACCTGATCCGCACGAAAGTATCGTCATTGAATGAAGGCGGAGTTGTAGCCGGCTTTGGTGTACTGGATAGTATCTATTTGGTTTGACTGCTGCTTTCCTTTGATCCATTCCTCTGAGGCTTAAAGCTTGAAAGTTGCTTTGTTTAATAAAATTTGCCTAAATTCTGGGCTGCATTTGAATGTTTGATTCTCAACTTGCACTTCCTTTCATCGAGTGAGAATAGTGCTGTTGGGGAACATATAAGTTTGGCTTTTAACGCAGTATAAATAAAATCTACGTAGTAGACATTTTCCTTCAAACTAGTGAGGTAACACCGCGCATTGCGCGGTGGGCTAGATAACGAATTGTATCAACGATGTTATGATACTTTTTTATTATACTAAAGTATTTGATGATAAATAAGAAAGAAATGAAGTTATGAGATAGACATAAACGGTAAAACAGTGTAAATAAACATATAATTACAAAGTCGAAGCAATGTGTGGATAATTGATAAAAAATGATAACCCACTTTCTCGCCAAGAACCTTACATTCATCAACATTCTGCATAAGATAATAAGGTTTGTCATGTTGCAAAAATTTTATAAAGGAGAGGTAAACAACTACATCAATTAATAAGAGCACCCTTCTTTGCTATGATTTGTGAGTGTTCCAAAAATTTAACTGTGTATGACCGTCAATGGACAGACTCCCATTTTTATCAATTAAGATGACAATGACAGTGATAACCTAGCAAAAGAATTGTGGAATAATGCATATCAAAGTTGATAATTATAATCAGTGAACTAGCAGACTGCAATGGTTTGACTATGTTCAATTTAGTTGTTGCCAAGCACCATTCCCCGCACCTAATCACTAATCCAACCACTTAGACATACACTACATCCATTCCAAACTGCACAAAAATCATTCCCTTCTGCAATAAAAGCAAGCAAAAATCTAATCCAAAATTTTCCACAATATTAATGCAAATCTATAAAATGTTCATGCATTGAACTCACATTGTATCCACAACAAAATGAATTATAGAAAATCAATGACATAGCTATATTGCGCAAGAAACGAAATAATACCCTAAGAAAATGAATCAAATTGCATTGCTTCTTAGTGTGTCCGCCAAGAGGCCCGGACACGAAATTAGTGTGTCCACCAAGCGGCCCGGACACGAAGTTAGTGTGTCCGCCAAGAGGCCCGGACACGAAGTTAGTGTGTTCGCCAAGAGGCCCGGACACAAAATTAGTGTGTCCGCCAAGACGTCGGGACACGAACTTATTGTGTCCGCCAAGAGGTCCGGACACGAAGTTAGTGTGTCTGCCAAGAGGCCCGAACACGAAGTTAGTGTGTCCGCCAAGAGGCCTGGGCACGAAGTTAGTGTGTCCGCCAAGAGGCCCGGACACGAACTTATTGTGTCCGCCGAGAGGCCCGGACACGAAGTTAGTGTGTCCTCGAAGAGGTCCGGAAACGAAATTAGTGTGCCCGCCAAGAGGCCCGGACACGAGATCGGTTCATCCGCCAAGAGGCCCGGACACGAAATTAGTGTGTCCGCCAAGAGGCAGGGACACACTAATTTCGTGTCCGGCCTTTAGGGCGGACACACTAAGTTTGTGTCTGGCCTTCATGACGGACACATGGATCTCATGTCCGGCCATTTTTTGCTCCGATTTTTTTTGAAAAATTAATACTTCTCCAGAAAAAAATTATCAAATTTACTGTGAAATCAATATTGTAATTAGAGCAGTTTAAGAATTACAAAATCAAACTTACTTGTTCCTTATTCACAATGCATCAAGTACCACATTGGGAGCTAATTTAAATGAGAGTTTGGCTTCAAAATCCGGTTGGGTTGAAATGATAAGGATAAAAAATGTTGGGGTCTTGGTGCAAGGTATTGAAAGATGGATTTTGGGTTTCAATTGTATGTCAAAAAACTAATGTGGGTATTGTGGTCTTTTTATACAAAAAGGAGGACTGCAAATAGCAATCCTAAAAAAATAAGCAGGCCCCAACGACGTCGACAATTGCCTCGAAGAGAGGCCAAGCAAGGAGCAGGATTGCCCCAATTCTTTTTGACCGTAACCATTTATGTGATGCTAATTTCAGATCTGGCTGGATTTGGAGAAAAGGAATGAGTATAAAGGGGTATGGAAAAGGAGCATGTGGGAGAAGGGGAAAAAATGGAATCCAGTTAGTCTTATAACCTGCTTTGACCCATTTCCCATGACCCGCGAATTTCACTCTTTTTGGTAAATTGCATCTTGGTCTTTCGTCTCACCATAGACCATAATGAGACGGTCTCGGAGATTTTCTCAATTTAATGTTGCACCGCATGAGTTAAACTTCACTGATAAAGAGGCCTTTGATTTAGGATTATTCTTCTAAGTTTATTTTTAGTTCAATTAGATAAAAAATTAATTCAATGAGGTTTAGTATACCTTAATAATATTATTTTTATTTTATTGAATTCATTTTAACTTCATTTAATTCAATTCAATTTAATTTAGCGAAAAATCAACTCTGAAATAGAGGGCCTCGTTTGTGCGGGAATTGAAATTGGTATGGTAAAGTTGGAGTATATGTTTTCTGACAAATATGGACTGTTGATGAGGCCGAAATTTTGATTACACAACCATAACCTTAATGAGTAAATAACGTTTTAATGTACTAATTAAACTTATAATAATAAACAGCATCCTCATTTTTAAAGGGAAAAGTAAGAATCCTAAATATCAATACACAAACTCGTTTTTTAAATCGATTAACCGTTAAATGAGATTATTTTATAACTATATAATTAATGGGTGATTTAATGTTTGTTTTTATTTATTGTAACGAGACTCTTATAAGTTTGATATATTAAAAAATAACGTATAAATAATTATAATTTGAACATAAGAATTATTGAAACATGATTTTTCATAGTTGGTCTAATTGTTAGTCGGTCTAACAGGAAACTTTCTCATCTCAATATATTAAAACTGAAAATTACACGTACAATAATAATTTAACATGAACCGCCCATGCTAATGTATGTTAAAAAACACATAAAAAATCTCTTAAAATGGAAAATAAAATTATAAAATTCAAAATCTTGTGTATAAACACAAAAGGCACCATGAAGAGTAAGAGTTTAAATGTTGTTCCATTGATTGAAATTGTTACGTTAATGTCAAATGCAAGTTAAAATTTATCTTGAACATGCGTGGAAAATTTTAATTGGGTCATTTAGATTACTACGCAATCATTATTTTTTTTTTCTTAAAAGAAGGCCAAAAGGAATGAAAAGGAAATAAAAGAGAAAGAAAAGCAATCAAAATAGAGGCTGCTTTCGGAAAAATATTTAACATCAATTCTCATATTTATCTTCCTTTTTAATGCGACAAAACTTCTTTCATTATTTAACACCCACTCTCATATTTACCATCCTTCAAAACTCCTTCCATTATTTAATATCTACTCTCATGTTTACCATCATTTTCTTTAATGCATTTCATCCTTATCTCTTTCCATATTTCCATCTAATTACAAAATTGGTTCAACTGATAATTTTCTGACCAAATTTAACCTTTAAATCATGTTTAGTAACATATATAATAACTAGATAGCACCGTGATTCCCAATTAAAAATAAGTGAATATATAGGTAAAATTTTGGGAAAGACGGTTTTTACATAGACTAATAGAAAACGGAATTTAATTAAAATAATAAAAGGTAAAAGTTCTTTGTTGCAATATTAAAGTTTTATTATACAACTTGTAGTAGTTATAAAGTTTATAACCCGGTTCATGCAATCTGAAAATGTTATCTTCATTTCCTCTAATTTACACTTTAAACCTTGATTTTTTCATAACTTATGGAAAGACCGTCTTTCAAGAGACAGACTCATATATTAATAATATAATTTATTTTAAAAATAAAATAAATTTTAAATTTTTTTATGTTACTCCATTTTTTTAAAAAAATTAAAATATTTATTACTATATTTTTAACTATAACTTTAGAGTCTGTCTCTTGAAAGACGGTTTTTCCATAAGTCATGGAAAGACCAAGGTTTAAAGTGTAAATTAGAAGCAATTAAGATAAAATTTCCGGGTTGTATGAACCGGATTATAAAATTTATAACTACTACACGTTGCATAATAAAACTTTAATATTGCAACAAAAAACCTTTTACATTTTATTATTATAATTAAACCCCGTCTTTCCATAAGTTTATGGAAATATCGTGTTTCCCAAGACTTTACCATTTTCTAAATATTAATTTTTTATGTGACATTGTTGTATGAAGTTAGAGATATCGATGGTCAAACATGATCATTGAAAATCGTGAAAAATTAAATAGGCCAATAAACTTGAGAAAGGAGTATTTGTTAATGACGGTGGTGGATGGTAAAAATGGGATGACTGATACTATTAACTAACGTTAGTGTATGTTTCTTTTCAATTATTTGTATTTTTACCAAATTGATTAGTGAGTGAATGACACTGTGGTTATATTAATGAAAAATCAGTTAATCGGTTCAGTGAACCACTAGTTTTTTAAGGGAAGGAATTATTTTTAATTAAATGTGAACGTGGGTTTGTTTCTAATATTCTATAGTATCCAATTTTAGATTTCAACTCCAAGCATTAGCTTTCAAACTTTCAAATCACAAATTTTCATTCTATCATTTTATTCCATAAAATTTTTACGTTAAAAAATTCACAATTTGTAAATGTATGAAATAAACTGACGGTGAAAATACAAACAAATTGGAAAAGTAAAAATAATAATGTTCTGAATCATGTTATATGGAACGTTATTAGTGAAAGGTCAAATAGAAAAAATGAGATACTTCTTATAAAATAGAGAAGCATTTTGTCATAAATAAAAATAAAAATAATGGTTATACCGACTAATGGTTACATAATCATAAAAAATCTCATTTCAATAACTTTTATTATTGAATTACTCCCTTCATTTCTCTATTTATGGCATCATAGGTTTAAGTGTTTGAATTTATGTGAAGAAAATGAATGGATGAAATTGAATGTAGAAAGTAAAAAGTAAAATGAGTGGATGAAATTGAAGTAATCTTGTCAAAATAGAAAGAGTGCAAAATAAAAGAAAGCGTCTATTTATAGTAAGTGTGTCATAAATAACTTTTTTTTAAAATTCAATTGACTTTCAAAAGGCAAAATGTATTTTTTTTCATTGGTGGGAGGATATTTATTAGGCTCCTCAAACCCTAAAATAATTTTCTCAGATGGAAGCAATTTGTGAGATTACAGAATAAGATGAAAACCTAATCTGTATCTGAAGCGCGGTAACACGCTATAGCTACAACTAAAAAAGCGATGGAATACATCTGAAAATCCTATAGTCTAATGCCCTATAGCATCTAACTATTAAGCAGGTGAAGCATCTATAACTTGCATCAACCAGAACTGTAATGTCCTAGCCAATCTAAGTCTACCAGTCTAATTCTGTTCACAGGTACGCCGAGAGTAAGTCGTCAAGACCACCACGACTTGGATTTCTCCTACACTGTTACAAGAGTAGAGACTAGAAGCCCAATGGTTTTCCATCTGGCCAGCTAATTCAGTTGCAGGGGAAAACAAACAGATAAGCATAGAATACTTGATAAATTACTCCAGATAGTTACGCAAAAATACCCAATTTAATCACATATTCCATCTGACATGAAATAAAAAAAGAAACAGAACTCAAACTCAGAAACCACTCATATCGTTTCCTGTAGGCGGTGGCCGGTGGTGGCCGACGACGGCGCGTGCCGGAGACGTGCCGGTGGATCTACGTCGGAAAGCCGAGCGTGTGGCCGGCGAAGCGCATATGCGCGATGAGACGCCAGTTAGTTCATTCAGCGACGGACTCCCGGCGCGTGGCAGCGCGCGGCAGACCGGAGATGGTTGAAAATGGCCCTTTGTGGCCGGATATCTCCAAAGAACCTGGATAGGGTCGTAACCCTTCCTTTTTCGGCGAGGTTTCTCGTGTTTCTCCGAGCTTTCTTGTGTTTCCGGCGAGCTTTCCGGCGATTTAACCTGCAAAAATGGCCGGAGAAAGGAGAAAGAAAATCGTGGCTTGTCGGGTCGAGTGTTGGATTCAGGTTTGGAGAAGAGAAAAGGGGTGGCTGATAACTTAATAAAGGTCGGGGAGGGGTGACCGGCCGGCGAGGAGCGCCGGCGAGCTGGCCACCCCTCCGGAAAAAGTGGATCTGGGTGGTTTTGGTTTAGAGAGAAGGCGGAGCAGACGTGATGAGCAGGATTTTTGAGAACGAAAAAGTCAAAATGTGTGTCATAAATAACAAAACAGAGAGAGTAGTAAACTGAACTGAATTTAAATAAAAATTAAACTGAATTGAATTTAACTAAATATAATAAACTGAAATGAACTGAAATATTAATAAATACAGTAAACTAAACTAAATTGTACTGAATTTAAATAAATATATTAAATTGAGCTAAAATGAATTTGAATAACTATAAAAACTATTATGAACTTAATTTGAATAAATATAATAAACTGAATTGAAAAAAAATTAAAATAAATATAATAAGGTAAAATTTTGGGAAAGATGGTCTTTCCATATGCTTATGGAAAGATGAAGTTTAATTATAATAATAAAATGTAAAAGGTATTAATTGCAATATTATAGTTTTATTATGCAACGTGTAGTAGTTATAAATTTTATAACTCGGTTCATACAACCCAAAATTTTTATCTTTATTTTTTCTAATTTACACTTTAAACCTTGGTCTTTCCATGACTTATGGAAAGACCGTCTTTCAAAAGACGAACTCATATAATAAACTGAATTTAATTTAAATAAATAAAATAAATTGAATTGAATTTAAATAAATATAATACAGTAAACAAAATTTAAATAAATACAATAAACTGAACTGAATTTAAATAAATATTATACGCTAATTTTTTTTAATATAATATAATAAACTGAAATAAATTTAAATAAATATAATAAATTGAACTGAATTTAAATAAATATAACATTTGGAACTGTATACAAAATAAATTATATTATATTTAGTTCAGTTCATTATATTATATTTTTATGAGGTTTAATTAAAACAACAAAAGGTAAAATGTAATATTTATTCAGTTCTTAGTTTACTATATTTTTTAATTTTTATTCAGTTCCCAACTCAAAGACGATGTTTAATTAAATAATAAAAGGTAACATGTCTTAGTTTCAATATTAAAATTTATTATGCAACGTGTTGTAGTTATAAAGTTTATAACCTGATTTATTAATTCTGAAAATTTTATCTTCATTCTACTAATTTACACTTTAAACCTTGGTCTTTCCATGACATACGGAAAGACCGTCTTTCAAGAGACGTGCTCTTTTAATAAATGTTTATTTTAAATATTTATATAAAATATTTATTTTGGAATTATTATTAAATAATTATCTTGAATCTTAATATTTTTGCAAATGCATAATTTAAATAGTCAAATATAATATTATTTTAAATATTTTTATTTTAGTAAATGTTTATTTTAAATATTTACATGAAATATTTATTGTAAATATTTATTGGAAGTGTTAATATTCAATATTTATTTTAAATATTAATATTTTAAATATTAATATTTCATTAAATATTTATTTAAATGTTTATTTTAAATTTTTATTCAAACATTAAAATTTTAGTAAATTTTATTTTTCATTATTTTCATATGAAATACTTATTTATATTCAGTTCATTCAGTATATTATATCCGGTTTAGTTTAGTTCATTATATTTAGTTCAATTCAGTTTAAAAGTAATAATAAACTTTAGTTCAGTTCATTATATTTAGTTCAGTTCAATAACAATTAGAATTGAATAGAGTTAAAAAGAGATGAAAGTAGTTTGAAGATTATTGGAGATGATAAGAGATTATTGGAGATGGTATGAAATGAAGGTAAATTGTATGGGATGAAGGTAGATGATGGTAGATGGTATGGAATGAATGTAGATGATAGTAGATGAAATGAGCTGAGGTTAGATGATGGTAGATGGTATGAGATGATGGTAGATGGTATGGAATAAAAGTAGCTGATATAATCTCCACTGGACAGGGACTAATTCTAACGTGTCACAAATTTTGTGAGGCTAACGTACGCCCTCCTCCCTCTCTTCAAGATAACATTTTATGCTTTGATTTCCATGAATGATTTATATGAGTAGTACTCTATCTAGGGGTGAGATCAAGCCGAGCCCGACCACCCCTAGGCTCGAGCTCGGTTCGGAAAAAAATGACTCTGCTCGAACTTGGCTCGAGATTGACTCGAGCCTAATTTTTGTGTTCGAGCTCGACTCGATTAAACTTAACAAAGCTCGAGATCGGCTCGTGTTCGGCTCGAGATTGGCTCGTGTTCGTGTTCGTGTTCGGCTCGTGTTCGGCTCGATTACAGCTCGAAAGCTCGTTTACGAGGTCGGAACTAAATAATTAAAACTAA
>JAULKM010053372.1:0-12644 GCA_032355605.1 Rubia tinctorum
ATTTCACAACATCACAATAAATGGATAAGCATAGTGTATACAACAGCATGGTTGCCTCACTCTTATACTTGCTTATGTATCACAATAACTGAAAAAAGCATCATGTGAATGATAGCATGATGTCCGAAAATTATTTAAAAAATTAAAAATGAAATGCGTCCTCTAGATGAATTTGATTTTTTATATATTATTTTGATTTCCGAAAATTGTAAAAAAAATATAAATAAAGAGGACGCATTTACAAAATGCGTCCTCTATGTGAATTTAATTTTTTATATTATTTTGATTTCCTTGTGAAGGATGAAAAAAAAGGAAAAAAAGAGGACGCATTTACATGCGAATTTTTTTTTGAAGCGTGCTCCCCTTTGCGTCCATGCTCACCTACTGTAGCACCAGAATAGTCATTCAAGACATCCTTCCCCCCTCTTCAATGTTCTGCTTGTCATTTTTCCTAATTTACTTTCGCCAATTACCTTTCCTCTGGAAGAAGAACCAACCATTTGCCATGGTATATCGCTGGAGCCCACCTTCAGGTCATTTTTCCCTCCAAAGATTGTGGGGGAGGATGCATGGTTTCCACCACCTGTCCACCCATCACTGCTCCAGTTTTACAACTCATTTCGTGCTCCAGAATAGTGTGAAGATCTGAGTGTTTTGCATACTGCATCTTGCTTCTTGATGTCCTTGCTTCGTGATACATAATACGGTGACCTAAAGAATAAGAACGAAAGTGATTAAAGGGTGAAAGTGGTGGCTTATAAAGGTAGGAAAAAGGCAATGATTACCTAGAGCGTGGTGAGAGGAATTAGAGATATGGGGAAGTGTGACCACGTGGGGGAATCCTCGAAGGTTTGCGAAAGGATCCTTTGACTTTCTGGGGTTTATTGATAGTGTGCCAATAACGTTGGCCCTAAGTAGAACGGAACTGCCAAGTAATGGGCCAGGTCAGTGTATATGGTCCTCCGGTTCATCCATATTGGGCCTACCCACTATAGTGGGAAATTTAGTACTTGCTACATAAGAAAAAAAAATATTGAACCTACCTAGAATGGACCACCATATATAAATAATCTACAGGTAAATATTTCTATTCATGAATTCACTATTCACTACACATATAGAAAAACTCCAACTTTATCATTGGAGAGTCCTCCCTCGGAATACTCTAGGGCCTTTTTCTTGCAGGATATAACTAAGTAATTGATAACATTAGCAAAGGCGAGTTCCAGACGTATTAGGTGCTTTCAATGCTTCGTCCTTTTTCATTTCTCCCTATGTGGAAGGTGCATATTATCGCAATTTAACTGGGAGAATTCTTAGAGATTAACCTCTATAAATACCGAGGTATGCCTCCATTTTATTCATTCAATTCTCAATACTCAGATCAAATTCTTTTGGTCTGATTTTGACATTAGAACTTCTTCCCCGAGCCACCCCCGATGATTTTTTTGCAGGTTCGATGATTTGACGCAAGGTTTGGCATTGAGATCGCAGCTCGACACGCATCACTAACCAATGAATAGTAGCTGCCGAAAAATAAAAGAACAACTTCTGAAAAGATTGTCGATGTAGAGAAGGGAAAAGGTTCAACCAAAGGGAGAGCAACTTCTTGGCCCTTAGCTATGCAGATAAAAGGTGAAAATTCCTTCATCTTCCTTTCTCTTGCTTAAGTTCGGCTTAAGATTATACATTGATCGAAGAGGGGAAACAAAGCTTCAACCTTATCTCTTCAAAGTCGAAGATGGATAATATAAAATAGGATAGAGTTGACAAATGTTCATCCTATGAAACTCTAGAAGATTACAGAGAACTGGAGGAAAAGGAAAGAGAGACCGTAATCTAAGTGACACTGATAGATGGTCGATCTACTGACGAGGAGTTGCTGAAGATTATGGCATGCCTAAGGAACGACAAGTTAAACATTTTCGGAAAGAAGATTGCCTAATTTCAACCTAAGGGGCTAAATAGGTGAGGGTTTATTCTAGCGCTAGCTCTATATTCGTGCTAGAAAGATAAACAATGTGTTCACGACCAATGGTTACTTAGACCCTCATCCTCTTTCTCTTCTCTTTATTAGTAGGAGGACCACTGGAGGTGGAAGCACCACCTCCAAGTATACCGTTGTCCCCCCCAAGGGATACAAGGCTCACTAATGTGCTCCTCCCTTTATAAGAGAAAAAAAACACAGTCCTAGAGGGGGAAGGTGTTTGTGTCAGAATGAGTGAATCAAACATGATATATAGAAAAGAAAAACTGGAGAAATAACTTGATTCTTAAGATTTTGAGAGTTTGAAGGAGTTTGAGGAGGAGAAGACTCTTGAAGACAACTAATTGGAATGAAATCTACAAAATAAGGAAAGGAAAGTGGTTTTTGAGTTTCATAACGAAAGGAAGTTAGGCAGGTTTTTGAAAAAATAATGTAATGATGAGTGCCTAAAAAAATAGCAATAACGTGCGCTACCTTCGTAAAGTATTTTTTTCGCTGCCCAAGATAATAATACGTGGGGCTTTGAATAAGACAAAACATATGAACGATTCAGATGCTTGTTAGACTCCAGCAATTGAGAAAACTAAAAGTCTCAGATGAAGCACGACTTTTATCTATAGGTCTCAGAGGAAGTGCGACCATAGGCTTTGGGTGGTTGAGAAAATCAAATGTCTCAGATGAAGCACGACATTCGAATTTCTTAGGGGTTAGTGGTGATGGTAAGACCGAAGTCCATCAACTTAAGATAAAAACAAAGTGGTTAGATCATAACAATACCACTTGCCCAAAGCCTATTATGATATGGAAATATTGTGATTGAAGTATGTTTAAGGAAGTATGACCCAATACCAACTCTATTATGGTAAGATGCATATTCCAATAAGGAATGTGTATATTTAGTCGAAAGGGATTCAGAGATCATCCCCAATAAATGCCACGAGTTGTTTCCAATTTATTCATTTCATTCTCATTATTCAGAGCAAACACCTTTATGCTAACTTTAGCATTGAGGAATTTTTATTACATCGCTTCGGAGACTTTGTCTTGTAGGTTCAACTGAATAAGAATCAGTGGTGACGACCTGAGCGTCGTTACAAAACTCAAATCCTAGCGACCAAAGCTAATATTTATATTTTTCTTCATTACTTCTAGTTACTAAACAGTAGATAGCGGCAAGCTAGGGTGTTGTCCACAGAGACCTAGTGGTTTAAGGGATATTTTTGCACAGTCAGGTGTCACTCCAGATGTGTGTTAGGAGTAGAAAACATGAGGGGTTTGGTTGAAATAATTAAACTACTAATAATGAGCATAAATTGAGATAACGAGATAAAAATAGTGATAAACGGGCATTGTGGGGATTTTGCACCACATGATTAACTACGAGATTCAATCTTAGGTTTATATTCACATTCGA
Organism: Rubia tinctorum; assembly: GCA_032355605.1. Lineage (NCBI taxonomy): Eukaryota > Viridiplantae > Streptophyta > Magnoliopsida > Gentianales > Rubiaceae > Rubia > Rubia tinctorum. The sequence goes on from JAULKM010053372.1 coordinate 3,402, forward strand.
GACATATAATTCAACCTATGTGTTATATCACCCGATGCGAAGATGTTGATTCCCCCGGAACTCCCCCAGTCTGTCACACTTTAGTTCTTCCCCCTCTTTAACATCTCACCTCCCCCACATATAACTAGGGGTGCACTTTCACTACCAACTCTAGCCCTAACTACTGGTGTTAATAAACTTGTTGCCTAACAAAGTAAATTAAATTTGGTAGTTGCATGGATCATCGGGACCTACACCGAGAATGCCCATCCTAAGCCCATCTTGTGCCACTTAGGACATTAGTACCTCATGATAATTATAGGGTTATATCAACACCTAGTTTCCACAAACTAGGGATACACCCTTTGGGTATTATCCCACGACTCCAATCGAGTCAATAATATCACTCGGCCCAATTGTTAGATGACCTTGCTCATCGTCTGTAAGATAACCCAATTACAAGACTACTCATATTATCATCTCGGGCACATGTATCTTAAACTACCTCATGGTTACACCCCACAACATTAAAAAAAACACTCATTTCTATATTGGTTCCGGAAGAGCGAAGAATATTCATATAAAAGTAACACTCCCAAATTCATTTCCCAGCCTAGCACTACATTGCGAAAAGAATATAACTAGGTATACATCCTAGTCCCATTCATCAAAAAATTAAAGCAAGAAGCATAAGCACAAATTAAGCATGATATTTATGACAAATAAAATAGACATAAAACTAAAATTCTCACAAAATTAAGAGTTAATACATGCTTACAAATGTCCTCAAGTCATAAATTAAGCTACAAGTATCAAACCAATTACATTCAATGGATTAAATGCCATGAGAGAAGTGTATTCAATGAAGAAAAAGAGGAAAAAAATTTTCTTCCTATTCTAGATATGCCTCTCTTCTTTAACTAGAAGATAATGAGCCACCTTTTAAAGCGGGAAGAGAGAGTAGGCTCAAAACCCGTTGGGAAAAACCCTATTCAACTAGGTGCCACAAATGTGTACGCTGACATGGAACATGCTGTGACGGACCGTGCACAAGTACACGGTCCATTCCCAGGCTCGTGTTTTTAGCCGGCTGAGTTGCATGGACCGTGCTGGCTTGCACGTACATTTTTAGGGATGGTCATTCCCAGAATCGTATTGGCACAAACCGTGCACTATTGCACGGTCCATCTTCAAGAACTTGATTTTTCTTGGCTTCATCATATGGCACAGACCATGCTCTTTGAGCAGTTCTGAACTCCCTTGAACTTTGAATTCTTTTCTTCTTCTACTGCCTTGATCTTCTACCATCATGCTCGATGGCATTCATCATTCAACCAATATTGTGATTGGCCTTCAATCTACCACCAACTATGCGATTAGCCTTCTCTAATTAGTGATCTACTATTTAAAGCTCAAAAAAAAGGAATCTAGACTCTCATAAAGGTAAAATCTCATTAGGGTACAATTAGTTCACAAAATAAGGAAATTAAACAAGAAACCCAAACAAGATGGTTTTAACTCCCTATTATACAAAACCTCTCTAAGCCAAATTAACCACCAACAAAAACATAATAAAAGAGGTGTTAAATATTCTAAGAAAACATGCATTTCACGTCTCATCATAATCCCCATACTTAAACCTTTACTCGACCTCAAGTAAACAACAGCAAGCAAAGATTAATAAGCATGCAACTTCCCAAAACACTGAACAATTTATTCCTAGGAATACCCTTACCTCAAATATAAGAATATAAAACTCTCACATCCCAACCTAAGGTATTCTAAAGCACTAAATCACGCCACAATAAGAAAAAGGTATAATACTCCAAAGAAAAACAAGAGTTACATTACTCTATCCCAAAGAACTACCAAAAGGCATAAGAAAGAGACACACTTTTTTTTTCTCTCATTCTCTCTCATTTTGCCTAGGAGGCCTCTCGGGTTTTCATCCTAGCCTCTCTTTTCTTTCAAGCTTCACACTGCATTCTTTTACACATCTTTAAGGCCTCTCATTTTTGCATAGGTTGCCTTTCAGATTTTTAACTTATTAGGGCCCCTCAATTTAGCCTAAGCCATCTTTTCATGGTTTTGACTAAGCGGGCTCTTTTTGTATTTTTGTTCACTTTTCTTTTTTTTTTGGGAATTTTTCATCAAACACAAAAAGCTCCAAAAGTGAGCTTCACAATACATCAACACAAAGAAACACAAAACACCACTAATGTCGGCAATCACCCAAACAACATCCAAGGTACCCCCACAACTACACAAAAACATTTTTTAACAAACAACTAAATGAGGGGAAAACAAAGGAAATGTCATCAAAGCAATGTCATGAAAACATAAGAAATGAAAAGTGTTTTCCAAGCCCCTCCCCACACTAAGTCGATGCATTGTTCCCAATGCATGTAATCAAGGCTCTATGTATCAAGAGAAAGCTACACATCTACTTCTCAGGTTGGAATATGCCACAGTCCTAGTCACTATGGGTCCTCCTAACTTACTTGACTTCTTGCCTCTGCTCGTGCTCTTCATCTATCTACGCTCAATCTCCAATGATCGTCGCCTTCATCTCAGCTATAAGCTGCTCATGATCCTGACGCTGAACCTGTCACTCATGTCTCATTTTATGCTCAAAGTGCTTATGCCAAAGTATATCTCTTGAAGATAAGTCTTAAAACCAGCCAAGCAGTGACCACACTGATCAAACATGTCAGTCAAATAGCTAATTTGACTATACCGCTGACCCACTGGGATCCGGCTCTGGTGACTGCTACACTGGCGATAGCGATGGCTGATAAGGAGAATTGTAGCTATGGAAACTCTGCTCTGGCGGAGACGATGGATGAAAAGCAAAATACTCCTCACGCATGGTGAAAATGGTGATCCATGTACACAGAAGGAACTTTATAGTTGGTGTTCCCAAGAATGAGGTTGGTGAGGCTCAGGAGAAGGCTGCTGAATATGCTGCTCTAGTGGAGGCTGTTGATATGGCAACAGAGATGGAGAAAACCATTCCTCGTGGAAAGATGAGGAATGTCTCAATATCTTTCCAAGATAACAATGTTGAGGGCTCTGCTGTGGTGGAGGCTGGGCATGGAAATGCTGCTCAAAGATGGTAGTTGTGCATGTGGTTGCCCCTGTGTCGCCTCTGCATCCATCTGATTGGGCTTCTAGTCCTACCTCTCACCCAGCTCTTTATGCTCAATTAGTGAACCCAAGTTTCAATAGAACCCCTCACTATAGCAAGCATCCAGATGAATGAGCAGATCGGCCACTGTGAACCTTTTCTCGAGGTGCATCATGTCCTCCTACGGAAGAATTATAAACCTGGTGTCGATCTCACCATAGAGCCAAATTTACTGCTCCCCATACATCTTGGTCTCTGCCAAGAATCCTCTCGTGATGGTGAAGCTGGCACCTGGGACTACCCTATCTGCGTCGTCTGCCTGGAGACCCAATCCTAAGGCAAGAAGGGTGATCATGCCTCCCATAACCATTTTCTCGCTCTTATCATCGATCTATAGCATTGATCGATGAATATAGAGATGTCATTGGGGTAACTAGTGTCAAACACTACGGGCCACAGAAATCTGCAGCCATCCTGATTTCACTGAGTGGACTCTCCATGGAAAGACATGACTGTCGCGAGTAAGCGAGCCACATATCTCAGAGCTGGATGAATAATGTTGGAGTTCTTTCTTTTTTCTCTCTCTACCTCCTAGAGATGGCGTACCAGAAAGAATTTAGATGATTCCATCACTCTCAATCTCGTGACTCACAACCCAGTCGAAATACTCCTAACTGAAGTATATGGCCACCTCTGTGTAGGTCCAAGGCACATCACCTAAGTGAAAATAAACTATCTTCTGGCCCTCATCATTGAATCACTTTGCCACATCGGTGAGGAACTCTAGGGTCCATCTCTTGTAAGTGGGAGCGGACTTGCACATAAATGCGTGCATCCCCACCCACTCTAACAAATGGCACACAAACATTTCCATCTTGAGTCCCTTTAGGACCTCTCTATCCACAAACCTAGTATCCACCAGGGATCAACCTTGCAACATCTCCCACCGTTCCTGGTGTGATTCCTTGAGGCGTTAAAGCCCCATGAAAGGGATCGCTGGTGTCGTGCGTCTCTTATGAGCCATCACTAAGCTATACCGCAAATTCTGACACACACACACACCCACACACACTGTGTAGCCAAACAATAACAAAACCTAAAACTAACAGCCAAAACTAATCCAGGGGAAAAATTGTCCAAATTGGATCAATTAGCTCAAATCCTAAAAAGCTACCAACCCACATAATATAGCAAAAATACCAAAATACACTAAAGAAACGCCCAAATATGTTAATTGAAGTTCCAAAATTAAGTCAAAGTACCTCGAGGTGATCGTAGGCGTGAAATGCTTGAATTGCTCCTAGAGAGGTGTGTGAGAACCTCCTAAGAGCAAAGGCCAATGACCCTTAACACTTGATTTGCGTCGGAATGGTTAAACTTTTGAGTTTTTGGGATAAAAAACTCAAATTTTTTAGAATGGGTAAATCTCAAATCTGGTTGATTTTGTGTGTTTTGGGTTAGATTTTTTGTGGGTTTTATGTGTGAGGTGAAGAGGATCAATTTGGGACAAATTTGAATGAATTCGGTTGAGAAATGAGGGAGTTATAGACGAATTTATGTTTGGGAGACGGGTTTGTTCGCGAAAGTGGTACGACTGGGATAAGAATGCAAGGTTTAAGGGCAGGCCCATGCCAGGTGGCACGGACTGGATTAGGTGGCAATGGCTGTTCAACTTCCCATGGTATGGTCCGTGTAATGTGGCATGGACCGTGTTACATGAACGGTTGTTGTCGCGTTCCTGAGGAACGGTCAGAGCCTTGGAAAGGTTCTTCTGGCACGGTCCATTCCATAATCATCCACCTTGTGCTTAAAAAGCCCACTTGCCTTCCTCCTTATAGTCCAACTCTAACTCTACACCCATAAACACAAATACTGAGCATAAACAAATGCAATCACAATACTTCGATACCAAACAACACTAATCCAACATCACAATAAACACCAACTCATGAATTATTATTCATTCATTCATTCATTCATTCATCATACATAGCTTACCTTTAGGTCTCCATAGTCTCTATCGACGACTCCAACCATAATAACCTCCTTGTGGATAGGTTTCCACATTTATCGTGTCCTACCTTTTACCTTAGGTGCCACGAACCACACATGCCCATCCTTGATTATTATTGAGGTTTTTTCCTTTGTTTGGGAAGAGAGAAAAGGCCTGAAACTCATTGGTCAAAATGCTAGTCAACCGTGACAGATCGTGCACAAGTACACGGTCCTACCAGACCCATGTTTTTGGCCAGTTCAGCTGCACGGGCCGTACTCGATCCTTCCCGAAATGTGATTGGCACGGAGCGTGCACGATTGCACGGTCCACGTCAGGCACTTGATTTTTCTGGGCTTCTTCATATGGCACAGATCGTGCTCTTTGAGCAGTTTTGAACTCCCTTGAATTTTGGCTTCTTTTATTCTTCCACATCCTTGATCTTCTACCATCATGCTCGATTGTCTTCATCCTTCTACCAATCTTGCGATTGACCTTCAATCTATTACCAACCTTGTGATTGGCCTTCTCTAATGAGTGATCTACAATTTAAAGCTCACTAATAAAAAGAATTTAGACTCTCATAGAGGTAAAATCTCATTAGGCTACAATTGGTTCACAAAATAGGGAAGTTAAACAAGGAAACCAAACAAGATGGTTTTAACTTTTAACTCCCTATTATACAAAATCTCTCTAAACCTAATTAATCACCAACAAAAATATAATAAAAGAGATGTTAAAAAGTCTAAGAAAACATGCATTTCACGTCTCATCAATCTTCCACCAAATTGGCATCCATCCTATTTCAGATATTATGAAATCTAAATGGTTGCTTTCCATTTCTGTCCAAACTTCAATTGATTTGGGATATATTTACACAATTTGTAACATGGGATAATAATTTATCTGACAAAGGTTTCCTTGAAATGGTTGAAATAATACACTAATCAAGTCGAAAAAACTCGGATTTAAATCATTAAAAAAACCAAACTTTTAAAATTGAAATCTTAATTTAAGGCGGAAGAATAAAATTAACTACGACAAAAGCATATCGACCAAATCTATCCTACCGCAGGGATTCCATATTTTAAACACTAGAATTGATGAGAGTGATTCATATCTTGGCCTGAATTTGATTCCATTTCCACGAGAGAATATAATGAGTATTATTTATTATTAATATCATAAATCACGTGCTAAGGGGTCAAGCTATTGTCTTTTCTATGATTTTGTTTAATGCTCCTGATACAAAGTGTTTTTTTTAAGATTCATTAACAATTAAATGAGATCATTTTATGATGACAATCCCTTGTATAAAACCGTTTTATAGCGAAATTAGGGTTTAAAGTGTAACTTAGGAGTTATTGTTAGGTGTGGGGTAAAAAAAATAGTTATTTGTAATTCAAGGTATTATTTAAAGTTGAAAGAAGTTCGGGGTTAAACTACAATAAAATATGAATGTCATCTTCTTCGGCGAACAACCCGACTTTGTGATTTTTCGGCGGATTTTTCGTGCTTAATTTCTCTCTAATTATCGCCTCTTTCAACCTCCATTCTTCCCCACTGATATCTGCCTCCTTCCTCCGTTAGTTTTGCTGGTTTAAATTGAAGATTTTCGCTGAATTTGGGTGCTATAGATCGTCGCCGAGGAACAAGGTTTTGCGACGGCGAACGGCGAATTCGAACGAGTTTTTCAACAGTGAAATGAAAGTTGGGGATTGAGGAGGTCAGAATGGAAGTAAAAACTGAAGACGGGCTACAAATTGGATTCCGGTACTGTCATTGCTGACGGCAAACGAGACGACAACGACCGGTTTGGGAGTGGGGCGGCAGTTCAAACGGGTCGGGTTAGGCAGCGGGTCAAACAGGTAGGTATATGGGGTAGTTAGATTTTAGGTCTGTTTTGGGCCTATTATGTGTTTTGGGTCTATTTTTAATCCATAATTTTAATTGTTTAAATTTTTAATTATTTATGATGATCTTTCTATACATCACTTTCATGTTTCATGTTTGATTTTAACTTTTAATATTTTTAAAATATAAACGTATGAAGATTTTAATTTTTGGTATGATCTTTTTATTGTTGTTGTTTGATGTATTATAATATTGTTTTTTTTATAAAATTTTGATGACAATTCAATTTTTTTCCTTTCATGTTTTATAATTTCAGCGTGCTCTTTTATTTGATATATATATGGGAAAGTTTCTATTAACACTCTTATTTGTACACCTATTTTAACATCAAATCTCAACCATCCATCTAACATAATCCCACTCATCCATTAAAATCTATTTTTAGTAAATGAATCTCATCCATAAGATTATGTTTGAAGGATGATTGATATTTGGTGTTAAAATAGGTGTACAAATAAGGGTGTTAATAGAACCCTTATATATATTGATATTTAACCATTTTCACTTGATAGACATGTTTAAGTGTTTTCAATTCTATGTTTTTATAATTAAATCGATTTATATTTATTTGTTGTATAAATAATATTTATTATTTAACTTTTTAATTATTTATAATGATCTTTCAATATATTATTTTTATGTTTTATGTTTTCAACATGATTTTAACTTTTAATATTCTAAAATTTTAAAATTGTGATGATTTTTAAATTATGGGATGATGTTTTACAGTTTTTTTTATGTTTTACATTTTCGATTTTTGTATAATTATGATGACAATTTAAATTTTCCAATCATTTTTTACATCTTTATAAAATTATGATGTACTTTTATTGTTTTAATTCGATGTTTTAATTCTTTAATTTGATGTAATATTGATTTGATGTTTAACAGTTTTCATCGGATATTTATTAAAATTAATTTATTTTAAAATTGTTTTCTATATTCCACATGTAATTTTAATATTTTAATTTGATGTTTTACATTCTATGTTTAACCATTTTTATTTCATGTTTACATTTTAGTTTTTCAATTTGATATTTTACTATTTTATTTTGATTTTCCAAATTAGTGTGTTTTAAAATTTTCATACTTTTTATGTTTTAATTCGATGTTTTACTATTTTAATATGATATAATGTTTATTCGGTGATCAACCATTTTCATTTGATGTATAGGTTTTAGTATTTTAATTTGATGTTTTAACTATTTTCTAATCGATTGTATCTATTTTAAATCTGATGGGTTTCTAGAATAAAACCCGATGACAATTTAGCCCAATATAAACCTATATATTAGGCCTGGATCCAAATTTGACCCATATCTGACCCATGATTTTCCCCAAATCAATTTCCCCTATCAAACCCAAAATCTTTGCCGGATTTTCGTAGTCGCCAACGCGTTCTTCATCTCCCCCATGCTTTGAATTTGACAGAAACCGAGCTGACATTCAACCGGATTCAACGTGATGCCGAGTTCGAATCGACGACAAAAGCCGCAACAGTCGAGAGTGACGAAGATAGAGATGAATTTCACTGATTTTGACGATGCCAAATCGGAGTTGAATTGGACGACCGGCGAGATCGAGCGACCGGTATTGAGTTTGTATTGGACAAAGGAAAGTCGAAGAAAGAGAGGCGAAGACTAAGAAGGAAGACAAAGAAGGAATGAAGGAAGAGGAGCGACTATTATGGAGGTTGGAACTTCGCCGGAGAAGGAAGTTTTCGTCGCGGAAATTGACGAATTTGACAGAGAATAAGGTTGCGCGGCGATGGAACGATGGAGAAGAAGGTTGTTCGGTGGAATTCCTGTGAGATTGAGCTCGGCAGAAGGACGTAAAGGTGGAGCATGGTGCAGAAGGATTTGTCGGAGAAGATGACCTCGTTGAAAAAGGAGTCTTCCGGAGAAGGTTGTTTTTTGTTTTTGCATATTAGCCCCTGATATTTCTGATAGTTTTTAAATTTGACCCCAAATATATAATATTTATGTGTAAACCCTTAAAATTTTCATTTCACATGTTTTTAAAAAAAAAATTAGTATTTGTAATTTAGTCCTTGCTACCATGAGACGGTCGCGCGGGAGACAAACTCTTTTATAATTGATGTAACTAATGTGATGATTTGATGTTTATTTTTATTTATTGCAATGCGATTCTTATACTCCCTCCGTCCCAGTTCAAGCTGCACACTTTTTGGTCAACTTTCTCATACCATGTTTGACCAACGATAACTTTA
>JAULKM010053383.1:0-12644 GCA_032355605.1 Rubia tinctorum
GCAGATCCGAATAGCTCCATAATTATCTCCATAATATTCCTATTCCTTATCTGCTTTTGAAGCATATCTAAATCCCACAAATAAAGAGATTTACCTTATCTCAACTATCCCATAATATTCCACTAATCCAATTCCATAAATAAAGAGATTTTCCATAATTCCATTATGCTTCTACACAGCTGAAAAAATATTGCGTAAATCACCAATTTCCATAAATGAATTTCATCGAAATATTCTTCTCGCAAATATGCTTTCGGTAGTATGTTCTAACATGGTATGTTTTCAGCGGTATGTTCCAACATGGAATGGTTTCTTCTTTATCACTAGTTCACAATTGCCAACACATTTAATCCATGAGATGCATATGAATTTACGCATGTATCTCGTATTTTAAGAGTATTATTATACATATAAAATAATGAGAATGTGTCCCCAATCGGTAACTCTGACATTCTTTATATCAATTGTATTTACATGGAAAAGTCTATACAAGCATTTTACCTTAATCACCCACTCAATCTTTATGAGATGCAAATAACAGATAGATTGGAATGATGTTTACAAAACAACTCACTAGAAAGACCTTTAGTAAAAGTTTGAGATTTTTGTAACTGTAGGAACATGTCGAACACGAAGACTTCCATGTGTACGTAACCATGTCACGAACAAAGTGGTAGTCTATATCAATTTTCTTGCTACAATCATGATGAACCAGATTGGTAGCAAGATATGCAGTAGAGACATTATCACAATAGAAAGTGTAACAGGATCACGAAGAAAATATCTCAAATATGCAAGAAGTTTGCGAATCCAAATTGTTTCAATCGTTGTCCCTAAATTTAGATTTAATTATGAATTTCGACACAGTAGCTTGCTTCTTAGAACGACAAGAAAAAATGGTGCAACCAATGGTAGAACAACGATTGTCAAGATAACCAACCCTATCGATATCAAAATAGGCGACCACTAATGCGGGGAGCTCGCCGAGTGGAGAAAAGGACCAACCTCCAAAGTACCCCCTACAATGCCTGAGAATTCTCTTCAAAGTATGAAGGAGAGTAGTACATGGTGCATGCATAATTGAGAAACCATATTAACAACATAAGCAATATCCGGACGAGTAATATTTAAATATTACAAAACACCAACCATACTATTTAGTGGAATCAGCAAGAAGGTCTCCATCAACAAAGGACAATGTAACTCTGAAAACAGTGGTTATGCGTACAGATTTAATGGTATGAAGATGAAATTTCTTTAGTAAATCATACACATAATTTTGTTAAGACAAAAATAGGGCGGAAAGAGTATGCGACAAATGAATTCCTAGAAAATAATGGAGACCCCCTAGATCCTTCATATCAAACTAAGACGAGAGAATAGAAATATATTTACGAACTAGATACACTGCTACAAATTAGAGCTATCGTAACACTTTCTTTGAAACACTTATTTAAAATATTACAATATTATAAAGTGTTACTTAAACCTTTGAAAAGTATTACATAAATATTGAAAAGTGTTACCTAAATTTTTAAAAGTGTTACATTAGTTCTAATATAACATTTCCTAAGGTAATACTTGTAAAAGTGTTACAAAAGGTAAAAAGTGTTACAATAGCACCTAAAGTAACACTTTTACAAGTATTTAGGCGATGTTACATTAGACCTAACATTATTTTTAAAATTTAGGTAACACTTTTCAATATTTATGTAACACTTTTCAAAAGTTTAAGCAACAATTGATAAGTCATTGTAACATTTTTAATGTGTTGCAAGGAAAGTGTTACAGTAGCCTTAGTTTGTAGTAGTGATGGGAACTACTACGTGTGAGAACAATATCATCCCATAAAGAAGTAAATTAGCATATGACCATGATATTTTAAAACAAACATAGAGGTGTTACAAGTGCTACATATAAAACTAGTGGATTAATAAATAAATAAAATCTTGAAATGAGAAAACCAAAATTGCAGAGCCCATTTCAACCCATAAATGGACCTACGCATGCGACAAATGTAATTTGGCTTTGAGGGATGCGTGAAACCCTTAGGTTGATGCATGTAAACTTCCACATTTAAAAAACTATGCAAGAAAACATTTTTAATATCTAATTGATGAACAGTCTAATAAGAGAGACAAAAACAATAAGAACTAAATGCACACTGGCAGGTTTCATAATAGGACTAAAAGTTTCAAAATAATCCATACATGTCTGTTGGTGATTGTTGAAAAAAGAAGTCTGGCCTTAGACCGCTTAACGAACCCATCAAAATTGTATTTAATTTCATATACCCCATTTACAACCAAGTACATGACAATTGTAGCTATGAGGTACCAACTCCCAAGTATCATTTTTAATTAAGATTGTATCTCATCAAGCATAGTCTGATGTCAGGGAGAATCTTTATATGCATGTTTGAAATTAGAGGGTTCTAATTCTATGACATCTATTTTTAAATTAATTATGCGACGAGACTTGGAAATACCATCTTTAAGACGAGTAACCATCAGATGCGCATCCAGAGGTGGTAAAGGAGACAGGGAAGCTAAACCAAGAGAACCACACACCACATGACTAGAAGCTGGCCCAGGAGAAATTATAGGTTGAGAGGAGACATACACTGGAATCGAGGATATATGCTCCAGTGAGAAATTGAAGCTGAACAAATGGACTAAGGATTATTCTCCACAGCGACATGAGAACCCACAGCCGCAAAGAAGCTAATTGGAGATGGCGAGAAGGGTGACGCTAATAGTGGAGCCGCAACCGATATTGGTGTAGACGTGAGAGCAAAGCTTAGGTGGGGATACTGCCTCGAAAACCAAATTCGACAGAACATGGATGAGGACACTCGGGGAAAACTCTAAACTTGACGAGACCACTGCTGGAGGCCAACTCAAATTTAAAGTAAGAGCAGAGGGAAATGAAAAGGTCAACTTGGTAGAGAGAATACTTCAATAGGGAACTTGTTTCTTGTGAAAAATAAGATGACAACTAATATGAACATGACCTGTAATATGTGGTATCATTATAACTGCGGGACCAGCTACTGGTGATAGATCAACTGCATGTGATTTAACAGCTATTTTCTGTGGATAATCTACCAATGGGTGATCAGTCACTGCCAGTGGATCATCTCCTGGTGGAGGACTAGTAGTCTCATGAAATGACTCTACCTCGTCAGCACGACTGGAGGCTGCTTGTGACAGACCTTTGCGTACAGTTTTCTTCAAAGGTGCTATTGAACAAGGTGTAATGTCATTAACAATCAGGTTCCATCAACATGCCAATTGATGTGCGTTGAACACCAATTTGATTGATGCCTGTAAAACAAAGTTCCCAGGGTTTGTCCAGGAGAAAACACTTTGATGCCAAAGCTAAACCAAAAGTGTTTTCTCTGAAAATTGAATTTTTAAAGGATTAGAATGGAGACCTGACGTGGTATTTATAGGATTTTATCCCCGGCGGGCCTCTCAATTGCGTTGGGATAAATATGCATATTCCGTATCGGAATAGGTATCTACCCTAATAGCACGAGGCAATCACTTGCATCAATTGGAAGATCGATGTATTCATGGACTTACAATGTGTGGGGAATAGTAGGAGACTGGAAGTTGAGGACTTCTCAAAACTCATACCTCTCAAATTTTATAGTTTGGATGATATTGAAGATATAGACGTCTCATGTTGTGATGGCACCTGATTATTTTTATACTTTGAGAATTTTGTCCTATAAGGTTGTACAAAGTTGAAGGATATTCGGTCTATTTTTGGAGCTATTGATACGTTGAAGATGATCACGGTGAGGTACTGTAAGAAAGAAGTCGGGAATCCTTCCACGGAAATTGTGAAACAATAAAGACTTACATCAACATCATTCAAGTAATGGTCGACGACACTAATGAAGGAGATGAAGAATCAGACGAAGATGAAGTAGGAGATGAAGATGGGCGTGAAGATGAAGATGAATATAAATGTGAATACAAATACAAAGATGAAAATGAAAACTAAGATGAATACAAATATGAGTATGAAGACGAAGGTGAAGATGAAGTAAATGAGGATGTGGAATAAATGGTAAGGTAAAGTGTGTTCATCTCTAATTTTGTTTCTACCAATAACAGTGATAAATATTGCTTTGAATTCAAAAATAATTTTTAATGCAGGGGTGAACCCCGACTTGATTTCTAATTCTCATTCAATGACCAATGATCTAGAAGATAATAAGAAAAACATTCAAAACATAGTCTCCACATTCATACCAACCTTGGAAAATTCGTTGGTAACCCTGCAACAAAAATCCTTATAAACAAAAAAAATGAAATCAAACTATACAAAGAAGGCAATCCAAAAGAAAACATTGACGATCAATGTTAATTTGTTTCAACTTTAACTCGAAATCAAGACTAAAATTCCTCGTGATAACTCAATTTAACAACTAACTCTGTTTGATAACCTATTATTTAATATTATAAGGTTTAATTAATAAGTGCATAATTTGTTTAGTGCATTTGATAAATGAAATTGAAACATTTTAATAGAAAAAGTGCTCATGAATATGACAAGTATAATTATTATGTGAAAATTAAGCAATTGGTTAACCACTAAACTGAATTGTTCATAATTTTTCAAATGATGTTTCTTTTTGTTTTTTTTTGTTATATGACTTTCATCAAATTCAAGTTGCACAATGTATGGCTGACTACTTTGATCCACTGGGGAATTGAATGATAGTCTAGCGGTTGAAGTCTAGTACTACTACCATGAGGTCATGGGTGGGGATGGGTTCAATCCCCACCAAGGGTAAGGGGAGGAGGGGTGGGATTTTATTGGGGGCTCACTTGAGTTATTACCCTTTTTTTTTAAAAAAAAAAGACTACTTTGATCCACTGATTGGGTCGAATTAAATGACCTGACCAAAAATTTATAGTCAGACAAGTGGGTCAAATTTTATTTTTGTAATTTTATGCTGGGAATGGAAGGGTATGGCATAATTTTTTACCCGACTCATGTCAGGTATATATTTAAATATTTTAAAGGGTAAATTGCATAAATAACCCTATTAAAATTTTAAACTACAAATATAATCTTATAAAATATGAAAGTACGAAACTAATCTTAAGTTTTTGTAAAATTTTACAGTTATACCCATTTTGCTCAATTACGACGTTAACTCAATTAAGTCAACAGTCGACCAAACATGAAAAGACAAAATTACCCCGGGAATTAAAACTGAAAATACAATTCCACCCCTACACATCTTCTTCTTCATCATCATCTTCAAACACACTCATGGCCACCACATGTCGCTGCTCCGCTAGCGTTATCCCTCCTCCTCAACTAGCCTTCAAACTTTCATAATCTAAACCACCACCACCCTGCCGCTACTCCCGCACCAACAACCCTGCCCCTCCGCCACTCCGCCGCTCCATGCACCCAATAAAGCCGCCGCCTAGAACCATCAGCTCCGCCCATAAACCTCAGCCTTGCCGCTAAGGGTGGCAAATGGACGGATAGGTTGAATATGAGTTGGGTAATATAGATAATAAAAAAATGTGGGTATGACCCATTCTAACCCATTTTATGATGGGTAAAAAGTGTGTTGGGTCAGAATGGGTCTGGTTGAAACATGTTCAACCCGTGGGCTAAAAATCATTCAACTCACAGGTTAAAAAGGGTAAACTCGCATGTTTCAACCCATATTTGAATCTATATGGAATACACCAACCCATATAGGTGAAACCTGCGGGTTTCAACTCATATTTGACCCATATGTGTTTATATACCAACCCATATGGGTCAAATACGCAGACTTTAACCCATATGGGTGAACCCCGCGGTCAAACCTCAAACCCATCCCACCCAATCCATACATTTCAATTATCCATTTAACTCATTACCCATTTAAATCATTACCCATTTCACCCATATCCACCTGGGTTTAAAAAAAGATAACTCGTTTGACCCGCAGGTTGTATGTCTATTTTGACACCCCTACATGCCACCCACGCCCTCTGCCCGGAAACCCCAGCCTCGCCACCCTAGCCCCGTCTCCAACCACCTTCGCCCAGAAAAAGCCAACCCCACCACCCACCCCTTTCGCCCAGAAACCCCAGCCCAGCCACACACCCCCTCCGTTCAGAAACCACCACCACACCACCCTAGCCACACCACCCTAGCCTCACAGCCCAGAAACCCTAGCCATCCAGTTGCACCACCCACCGCCTCCACCTAAAACATGTCAGAGTAGCACTGTGGTGAAGCCCAATTCCGCCGTTGTGAAAACCAGGAGCAGCGCCGAGAGCTTCACCATCACCGGGAAACCACGGGAGCAAGATCTGGGTTAGTTTTGCACTTAAGAAAGAAATAAATAAAAATGGAAAACAAAAAAATTGTTTTGTTAAAAAATAGTTACTTTCTTTTACTATTTTTTGGTTTTTTGTATTCTTTAACAAAAGGGTAAAATGGTCATTTCGATGATTTCCGCCCAATTTGGCTGTTGACTTTTTGGTTAACAACTTTCAAGGTTAGATTTGCACTTTCACATTTTCAAGATTATATATGAACTTTTGAACAAAGTATAGGGTTAAAAAACAGACTTTTCTCTATTTTAAAAACTAACAATACATATCAATCAAAACCCAACCCTAGTAAAATTTGAATGACAGGGATGATACAAGTCAGGTTAAATTTTGTTAATGTAATTTTGGGTAGGGGCGAGAGGTTGAATGAGGTTGAGGCGTATTTTTCAATCTGACCCATAATCACACTTGAATAGTCTGGATGATTCGAGTTGAGTTGAGTCAAGTTTCACTATTTGACCAACCATGATGAATTCTATCCAAGTAAAGTTAAAGACAACACTTGGTCAAACCCAAGAATCGACAAAAGTTTGACCTTTAATTTTTTTTTAAATTAAAAAATATAATGTATAATTGAATAATTTTGATTCAATTTTATAAAATTTGGTAAAGTAATTCAATATCTAAATCTACAATTAAGTTCATCGTTTCATAAATGAAATTTTAGAATTAAGAATTAAGACATTTTATCTCAGCTTCATGCTTCAGACTCCAAATTTCAAACTTCGTAGCTCAGATTGAGTTTTATCTAACAGAGCCTATCGGGTCCCTTAATTCCCCTTAAATCATCAATTGAACAATTTGAACCCTTACTTCCCTTCGAATCATCAATCGAAACAAATGAAAGCGGAGGAAGAAGAAAAGAATCGTCACTGGAGAGGGAAGAATGAAAATAACATCATTTTGCCATTCAATCCAATGTCAGTTTGAGGTGAATTCGATGTGCTGTAGATGAATAGTTTATAGCATTTAAAAAAATTAAAACCACCAATGAGAATGTTTGGATATCAATACCTTTGTATTAATTAGATTGGTCAGAAATTCTACATTCAAGTCATTTTTTACATTATGTTATGCGATAAAGTCATTTACATAGAATGCTGGCTAAATATAGCGTTATAATCTAATGGCTTAGTGGCAATAAGAGAGGTACACAGTGACACTAGTCCATATTACAATTCTAAATAAAAACCTATATGACTATAAGAATGTCACATACAAAGGATAAATGATTCTCACAATGTAGATGTCTAATAGTATCGTGTTGAGACAACCAAACAAAACCAGTCATAATAAAGCATCAAACGAATCGCACGCAAAATTCGTCGAATGGTTTGTAGCATCATATAATATACTCCCTCCGTCACATAAATATTGGACTACTTTCTATTTTCGTCCGTCCCACAAGTAATGGCATACTCTGAAACCTACTTCAAATGGCAAAGATTATAATGTTAAGACAAAATTATTTTTGGGTAATATACAAACACAATCCTATATATTTGAGAAAGTGCATATATAACCCTGAGATAATTTTTAGTGCAAATATAACCTTAACTAATTGATGAAACTGCAAATATAACCTTAACTAATTGATGAAAGTGCAAATATAACCTTCTGATGAGAAATCCAGCATTGACCGTGTTTTTCCTGCGTTGACCCCCCCAAAATGACAAAAATGCCCTTGGACCAAAATATGAATTTGGGTGGACAATTATACCCTTACCCGCTGTCGGACCGGGTAGGGTTATATCACCACATTATGAAAACTGACAGGGTTATATCTGCACATTTCTAAAACTGACAGGGTTATATCTGCACATTTGTAAAAAATGTAGGGTTATATCAGCACATATTATAAAAGCAAAACTCATCAACATTAAAAACCATATGTCAAAAAACATAACAAAATAACAACCACGCACAGAACACCAAAGGTTATACAATCATCAATTCTAACTAAACTCAACAAAATAAAGAAAATATCATCAAAACCTTATATTTTATACCATATATACCGCAATTTTCTATTAGTGTGACAGGAAGCAAAATAAAATCAAAGGATTTTGATGATATTTTATTTATTCTTTGATTTTCTTTTGCTTCCCGTCACACGAATAGAAAAGTGTGGTATATGTGGTATAAAATATAAGGATTATGGTGATTATTTTTTTATTTTGTTGAGTTTAGTTCGGATTGATGATTGAATGACCTTTGATATTCTGTGCATGATAAATTGATGGGTTTTGCTTTTATAATATGTGCTGATATAACCCTATATGTTTTAGGAATGCACAGATACAACCCTATCAATTTTCATAAGGTGCTGATATAACCATACTCGGTCCGGCGGCGGTATTTGGGTATTAATGATGATAAGGGCAATAAAGTCATTTCCAATTTTTATTTTTAAATTTTTCTTTAGAAGGAGAAAATTGTCTTTTCAAGAAATTCCAGCTAAACGTTGTCGGAAAATGTTATATTTGCACTTTCACTTATTATTTAGGATTATATTTGCACTTTCAATTATACCATGGTTATATGTGCACTTTCGTCAATTATGTAGGGTTATATCTGCATTTTTCTCATTATTTTTTATACCCAACATATGTTGCAATACCATCTTTTGGTCGTCGGGGCCAATACTGTGTCCATTCAGCAACCAACAAATACAAAATGGTTTGTTTGGTCCCAAAACCAAATTCCAGTTGGTTTTCAAGTAAATTGAAATTATTTTCTAATATAACCAGAGGTATTTTCGGAATTTTATTAATTTAAATATATTTTCATTTAAAAATTTCCCTGAAACCCCTTCTCCTCCCCCCTTCCTTCCACCCATTTCGCCGCCACCTCCACCTCACGGTTATGGGCCAGAGCCTGAGGAACTCCATCCGACCACTCTTCTCTTCCCGCCGGGACCGCCGTAGAATCTCCAGCCAAAGCAGTTGAACACCTCCATTTCCATCCAGCGATATATGGTCCCCAACCCTAGCATCCTAACAATCTGGTCAAATGTTGACTCTAAACCCGAGCTAATGACTCTGGCGGCACATTAACTCCGGAACCAAAATCCCTTCCATCCATTCCGACAAAGCTAACAAATCAGCTCTGAACCAGTACAAACCAGCTTCACTTAAACCCTAGGAATCCAAATTCTGGCATGATTTCAAACTCCGATCGAAGATCACTACCAGTGATCAATGACCCAGCTGCCCTGGTGGGTAGATAGAGGAAAAGAGGAAGAAATTGATGGTGCTGAACTGATAAGATTGCTTAGCTTTTCCCAACCGTGTCTACATGTGTAGTAGTGCGTATTTTTGTTAGAGAAGGTGTGTGTGGGGTTGAGTTTGGCGGTTGCATTTTCGTTCACTATACTACGACTTGGACTGGAAATGGAATTGGAGATCTGGTGGCGGTGGAGGTCTAGAAATGGAATGGAATTTTTGGAGGAATTTTTAATTGAAAATGTTTTTAATTAGTAAAATTATGAAAATACCCTTGTCTATATCGGAAAAAAATCCGATTTACTTGAAAAACTACCCAGAATTTGGTTTTGGGACAAAACAAATTATTTTGTATTTGTTGGTTGCTGAATGGACGTGGTATTGGCCTCGGGGACCAAAAGATGGTACTGCGACATATGTTGGGTACCAAAACACAATTTAGTATAATGTTAAATTTCCACAACATCCTCTCTAACTTTAACAAATTTGAGAGTGAACCTACTGCTTTCCCAAAATATCCCTACTTTTTTCACAAGAACGAAGTGCATCTATAACCCTACATAATTCACGAAAGTGCATATATAACACTGTGATAATTGAAAGTGCAAATATAACCCTAGATAGTGAGTGTATGTGCAAATATAACCTTTTTCGGCAGTTTGAGGCCGAATTATGTTAAAAAGACAAATTTACTCCTCTTTAAAAAATAAATATACAAAAAACATTGAAATTGCCTTCATACCCCCTGAAACCCTAATCTTCTTCCTATATTTTTTTCATTTCTTTTGGTTCTCTCTTCTTTTCTTCTCCCACATCTTCTTCGTTTCTCTTCGTTTTCGTTTCTTCTTTGCCGCCGAAAAATGGTCGACCGTGATCGCACCACCATCGGATACCACCAGGTCTAGATCTACCAGCAGCGCAGCAGCTAGGTCGACAACGTCCTGATGTCCCCGCAGAGTAGCAGCGGCTCAACGCTGACTCAAGTCCTCGCCATCGTCACCCTCCTCACCGTCGATGGCACCCTACTCGCCGTCGCCTGCCTTGACAATAATGGAAGATGGCATCTGCACAAAGATCAAAAGCACATTAAATTGATAACTAGCTTTAATGGGGGTGGTGGATCTCGATTTTCTGATGCTTGGAAGAGTGGCACCGGAATTGGTTGCGGATGGTGACGGAGGTGGCGGTGGTTGTGCGGATGGAGAGCAGGGAGAGGGGTTGGTGGTCGAGAAGGGTTGGTGTTAGTGATCGGGAAGGGTTGGTAGTGGTGGCGGGACGAGGGGTGGTTGTGGTAGTAGTGGCTGCGAGTTAGGGTCTTTATGAATATTTTTGGGAAGGGATTGATCAATGGCGCCACTGATCAGGAAGGGTTTGGATTGAGAAGGGATTTTAGGTGCTAGGGTTTTGGTGGAGGGCTGGGATGGGGTTGTGTTGGGTTAATCGGCGCGACGGAGCTGGGGATTTGGAACGGTGGCGGAGTGATGTCGGGATGAATATATGGAGTGGCAGTGGTGGAGTTTGTGGTGGAAGCGGGGCTAGGGCAGAGAGGAGGCGGCGGGAGGCTAGGCCAGGGAGGAGGCGACGAGAGACTAAGGCTGAGGAGGCGGCAGTGGGAGGCCAGGGCTAAGGCGAAAGTGGGAGGCTTGGGCAGAGGAGGAGGCAACAGAAGGCTAGATAAGAGAAGGAGGCACCAGGAGGTGGAGTGGCGGCAGCGTCCCGGTGAAGGTGGCAGAGTAGTGGCGGTAATGGCAGTATAGTGGTGGGGTCGAAGGGCATTTTTATCTTTCAAATTTTTGTATTAGATTGAAAAGGCATTTTGGTCATTTCCAGTCGATCAATGGCCGAAAATGGTCAATCAATACTGGAATATAGTCTTTACAGTTATATTTACACTTATATAAAATAGTTAGGGTTGTTTTTGCATTGAAAATCAAAGGTTATATTTTCACTTTCTCAATTATATAGGGTAATATTTGTATATTTCTCTTTTCACAACTATTCCATGCCACATAAGCTTATATAAAACTTTGGTTCAAAAGCAGTTAGCCCAATATTCTTAGACAGAGGGAGTAGTATAAAATAAAAGGCAAGATAAAAAATAAAAAAATTGACTCATACTTGTTATTGGGCCTGACTTTGAGGAGCATACGAAACGTAAAGCCCATTAAAAGTTCTTGCAAGCCCCGCACTTTAACACAACTTCCTGTGCTCGTAAACGGAAGTGTTACCTGGAGAAAACAATGTTGGTGGAGTTGGAGAAACAATGAAAAGGCTAGCGTTCGGAAAGAGGGCACTTCCAATTTCTCTGCCTTCGTATTGTGCCACTTTCACCTCAAATTCCCATCATTTATTTACAGGTTTGTGTTCTTCAGCTTTTTTTTGCCTTTTGCTTAATTTTGTAAGTGTGATTGTGATGATTTATAGTAATGCTGAATTTTTTATGCTGCCTAATGTGTTTTATTGGGTTTGGCTTCATTAGCAGTAACATTTATGTGCCCATTGAATTTGTTTTTGTTCTTGATGTTTACTCATTTTTGGTTTGGATTTCAATAAATAGCAGCTGCTTAATAGTAGGAGTTTTTGTTTTTGCAATTGAGCACATTTGCTGCCTGTTTGTATATGTAACGTTGATAAATTTCATCAGCTCTGATTCCCTTTTGTCTGTTTTATCTCCTGTAGTTTTGTGACCAATGTAGTTTTCCTTTGTGCAGATGAGTATGCTCATGAATTTGATTCTATGTTCAGAGGTTTTGTGTGTGTAGCTTTTCTCATGTCTAATGTGTCTGATCATATTTGATTGAATCTTTTAGGTTATGAAGGGTTTTTGCGGGTGCTGGAAGCGTGCAGATCTGCTCCGAATGTAGGAACTGCAGCTTCCTGGCATGCTGCAATTGTTAAGAAAGGGTATGAAAATCATACATCATTGATATCTCTGTTGATGTGTACATATGTCGCGAGTAAATCTAACGATTCTTCTTATAAATTGATGGAAGAAATTTGTTACAAGAATGTCGAAGTGGTCTCTGGTAATTCAATGATCTTGGACTTCATGAAG
>JAULKM010053392.1:0-12644 GCA_032355605.1 Rubia tinctorum
TAACGAGGGGGGCGCACCGGCTCCCCCCTAGTTCCGCCGCTGGGTATCAATAATGACATCAACCAGTGTAATTAATTTTTCCCTACTTTTTTTGTAGTGTTCAATATAAAAATCATCTAAATGTAGGTTTTTTTATCAATCTGATTAATTTAATAATAAAAAATAAAACAATTGAAATACTACTATAATCTCAGTTAAAATACTTGTAATTGTCCACCGAATTTTTTTTAACGTCCATCCAATTTTATTTATTTGTATATCAAGGTGTATTAATAACACTAAGAAAACCAGAGTGGGTGATATGAAATTCAAGATTCGATTGACATTTTCACGTTCACATTTCTGTTCATTTTTCGGATCTTCAATTGATTCCTTCATGAAGAGCTTTTTCACACTTGGGAATTCTTTAATTTCCCCATTTGTTGTGCTCGCTAGCTCTGGTAGGTACATTTCTACTTTCCAGCCAAATATAATCTGGTTTTCTATTTGCGTGATGCTTATCTTATTGATTTTTTTTAAAATGACACACTTTCCATTTTTGACAAGATTCTTTCAATTTCATCCACTAATTCTATTTTTTACTTTCTACATTCAACTTTATTCCCTCATTTTCTTCACCTAAATCCAAATACATATACCTATGGTGCCACAAATAAAGAAACGGATGGAGTACTCACCCAAAATGTTGGTAGTAAAACTAAATTCATTACGTTTTGAAGCAGCAAATACTCCTAAGGATACTAATAATTGCCTTACAATAATAGTGTGAAGCTATGCAAATAATTGGCTCTAATACGCTAAAACCCTGTTCTCCCAAACTTTCATCGAATACAACAATTTAATTAAATATTAAAAATAAAATTTATAGATTAAAACTAAATTAAATAATATCAATAAAAAGTTTTATTGAATTGAAGTTGAAATAAGCTGAAGTGAACAAGGTCAAAATATCCATCAATCCGCTCTTTTTCAAACAACGAATAGGTCGTGAATAGACACAATAACCCTACGAACTTGATTTGACAATTTTAATACTTATGCATTCTCTTAATGGTAACACATATTTCATATTAGTATGTTTCTCTAAAACTATTACTTTTCATTTTATTGTAAAAAATGAAACGTCTTCAGCCATTCAGTAAACTGTTTACCATTTCCACTCAATTCTCTCTATGCATTTTAACTTGGAAAGAAAAATATAAAATTAATGTACCAAATTTTAGAAAATAGGGGAAAACAGAATATAATAAGAAGTCAATTTGCTGGCTTCAGTCTCAATAATTAATTTAAAATTTAAAAAAAACAAGCAAACTAATCTTCAACCCTCCAACTCATTTTGTTTTAATACTATCTTCTAAATAAAGAATAGGTCAACCAACCATGCAAACATAGATATTCTTTTCAAACTTGCCCTTTCCCACCATCTTCCCCTCTACCAAATTAACCCACCTTTTACAACTTCCTCTCCTCTCCTCTCCTCTATATAAATACCTTCACCCTATGTGAAGCTTCACTTTCTCTCCTCCTTTCATTTTTTTTCTTCATATTCATAGTAATAGAATAGAAACAGGATAAGGAAACACGTTTATTTTTACTCGATATCCCGACCTTTAACCCGAGAATGGGAAATTGCCTTAGGGTTAAAAGGAGCACTCAAGAATCATCATCTGTGGGTTGGGGAGATTATGAAAAAGGTGACGGAGATCACTATGATTCTTCATTGTTGGCAACAAAAAAAGGGATGAATGATGCAGAAAAACTAGGGTTTTTCGATCATGATCGTAAAAATGCTGATTCATCAGCTAATTCCACTCATAGTCACAGGGAGATAAAGATCAAGATCACTAAGAAGCAGCTGGAGAAGTTGCTGGGAGAGGTTGAGGTGCACGATATGCCGGTGGACCTGATCTTGGCTAGGCTGATAAATGCTAATCGTGGCGATGATGTCGAGGATGATCTGAGGAATCTGCAGCATCAACGGTCGTGGAGGCCGCGTCTACAGAGCATTCCCGAGGTTGATTAACACCTGATCGATGATTTGGAGGGATGCTTTCTTTTTTAGTGTACTTTTCTTCTTCTTTGGGTTTGGTCATTGGGTAGTAGTCCTAGAATGTACATTATATTATTATTCTTGTGTTTTGTTTGACTGTTGTAAATCTGTGTATAGTTGAATTAATCCATTTTGATTCCTATATTTAATTGTGAGTTTGAGTTTTATTTTGTTTCTTTTGAAATTTTATACAGCAGTACATAATTTACTTATTTATTTATATCAAAACCGCCACATGCCTCGATATCCATGAGGAATGCTATCTGGTTGATCCTGCCAGTAATCATATGATTGTCTCAAAGATTAAGTCATGCATGTGTAAGTATGAAAAAATTCAAACTGTGAATCTGTGAATGACTCGTTAAATTAGTTATAGTTTGTTTGATAGTAAAAAAACAAAACAAAAAAAACTCAAAAGTGTCCACATTTATGTTTTAAATGTAGTTTTATTATACACTATTTCTGGTAGGAAATGCCTAAATATGAGCTCGTGTGAAAATTTATTTGAATTGCCACAAAAAAATTTAGATAGATTAACTATTAGATGGAGTTATTTTATAATAGATATAACTGGCTGATTTGATCTTTGTTTTTATTTATTGCAATGATTTTTCCTAAACATAACTTTGAAAAACTTCTAAAATGTATAGTAATATCTACAAATAATTATAATTTGACCTTAAAAATTATTGAAACGATGTTTTTTCCTGATTGATCTAACAGTTAGCAGGTCTAACATTAGACTTTCTATTGACTGTGTCCGTCTCTTGAAAGACAGTCTTCCATAAGCCATGGAAAGACCAGGGACTCAAGTACAATTTAACTATAAAAAATGAAATATCGAGGGTCAAAGTAATTGGAATTCGGGTCATTGGGTTATAAAACATTTGGGTAAACTGATCACTCGCCTATTTAAGGTAAAACCTCAGCTTTATTTCATTTTCCCTACCTTCCATCAACTCAAGTTTCATTATTTTATAATTTAATGTCTATGTTTCAACCTAAAGTTATAGCATTTTAAACTAAACAGTTTCAGAAATATTTATAAATTACATAATAGAGAAGAAGAATCACAAAAAAATGTGACTGAAAACACAAATAAGTAACACATATTTTATATGTTTTATTTTTACTCTAAATATGTAATGTTACAAATCAAAACTAAAATATTGTAGGCGTGTGAATTCACCTAAATAGCTTATAACCCGAATTTGACCTGACTTTTAATTGTTTTAACCCGTAAATTTTCATTTTTTGTGGTAAAATTTCACCAGAGTCTCTAATTTTTCCATAGGTTATGAAAAGATTTTATGGAAATAAATAATTTAATCAAAGCTGATATGCTAGTGGCATTATCAAAATATTTGACAATGATTAAACTCTATCTAAGAGAATGGTGGACCATGCATTTAATTATGTATCTCTTCCGAGGAAAACACTGCATTACTGAAGGAAAACACAGCTCTTCCGAGGTCACAACTCCAAAAAAAAGAGAGACTAGCTTCACCACAACCAACGATATTTCAGAAGCTAACCCTTCGATCATTGTACTGTACATAAGTAGTTATTAAATGTGCTGCATCGACGAAGATATCGTTCATAATTTAGTCCCTAAAACTCAATGTGTAACGTGCATAACCAGTCTCTTTGGATACTTATGGATTTGTGGCTTTTATCAAACAATTTTCTAAGAAAAAGTAGGCATCATTGGAAGAAGTTGCAACAAGTATTTACTATCACTGGAGATCAATCGTTCTTTAATCTTTAATGAGAAATGATATAATGTAAAACTCACAAAATAATTGTGAATGTGTATATTCATATATGGAATCAGTTATGGAAAAAGATATATACAAAACCAATCAGAAAAGGTATTCATTTCTTAACCTGATTCTAATTAATTTAATATTCTATTGCCCCCCTCAAGCGAAGCGTGGAATTGTCGCAACGCAAAGCTTGGACCGTAAGAAAACAAACTGAGAACGAGGCAAACCATTTGTAAATATGTCAGCAAGTTGTTGGTCTGTAGGAACATAAGCAACCTTGAATTTGCCAGAAGACACCATCTCACGCACAAAATGATAATCAATATCAATTTTATTGGCTCTCTTATGCGAAACTGGATTCTGAGCAAGAAATATAGCACTATTATTATCACACAACAAAACAGGTGGCACACGTGCAGTGACGCGCAAATCCCGAAGTAAATTCATCAACCAAGCTAGTTCTGCGGCAGCATTGGCCATAGCCCCGTATTCTGATTCTGAACTAGAACGAGAGACTGTAGGTTGTTTCTTAGAACTCCATGAAACCAAGTTTCCACCAAGAAAAATGTCATAACCATAAGTAGACCTACGATCTCAATATAACGAGCCCAATCAGCATCAGAATAACCCAAAGCGGGTAAAGCGGAAGAATTCTTGCGAAACTGAAGCCCATAGTGCATAGTACCACGAACATACGCATAATTCGACTAACCATCTGGTAATGGTCATCAGTAGGAGACTGCATATACTAACTGACCGTATTCACAACATAAGAAATGTCGGGACGCGTAATGGACAGATATTGTAGTGCACAACCAAAGAGCGATAAAGTGTGGAATTTCCGAATAGCTTACCAAAGAAGCTTGAAAGGTGTGAAAATGCTACAAAATGGATAGCAACATGCGCCGAATCCTGCATTCTGGAACGCAATGAAATTTCCTTGGCATATCTGGCCCATCCAATGAATAAGCCATTGGAAGTACGAACAACCTCCAATCCCAAGAAATACAGTAAAGTGCCAAGATCGGTAATCTTGAATTCTTGATTAACCCGATCGATAAACTTTTGAATGAGATGACCATCATTCCCAGTGAGAATAATGTTATCAACATAAACCAGTAATTAGAGAAGAGATCCACCTTCTGAAAACACAAATAAGGAGGTATCTGCAAAACTGCATACAAAACCTAGGCCAACCAAAAAAGAACTAAAACATTGAAACCAAGCATGAGGAGCTCGTTTCAAACCATAAATGGCTTTGCGCAAACAACAAACATAATCAGGATGCATAGGGTCTTTGTAACCAGCAGGCTGCTCCATGTAAACTGGGGAATCAAGAATACCATTTAAAAAGGCATTCTTGACATCAAGTTATCGTAAAGGCCAATTACGAGTGACAGCAAGAGACTAAACAGTACGAACAGTAGATGCCTTCACCACCGGACAAAAATGTATGATCATAATCAAAACCCGATAATTTTGAAAAATCTTTAGCAACTAACCTGACCTTGTGTCGATCAAGTGAGCCATCAGACTTGTACTTTAAACGATACACTCATTTAGAGCCAATGACATTAACACTATAAGGACGTGGGACCAACTCCCATGTTTGTTTAATGTGAAGAGCAGTCATCTCTAAATCCATAGCAGCAACACATTATGGATCCTTGACCGCAGAAAAATGACTATGAGTGCGAGAATGAATAGCCATCGAATGTCTAGAAGAAGAAACCAAAGTCGGGGATGGCTCAGAACCCAAGGTGATGGGCGCGGAACCAAGACGGACTCGACGTCGAAGTTCGGCGATGATGGCGACTGGACAGGGGAGGCTGGGCTCACCAGAGCTGCTTACATTACCGTCGTCGATGGGTTTGTCGGCGCATTTGGGCGACGAGTGGGCGGTGACGTCGACGTTTGAGGCTCAATAGCGGCCAGGGTGGCCGGTGCGTGTGGACGACACATGGGCAGTGACGTCGGTGCATGAGGCTTACGAGCGACTAGGGTGGTCGGCGCATGGATTGGTGGCATCGGCGTTTCCAGTTCCGCTGGCGGTGCTGGCTGCTGTCGATCATGCTGCTGGTCACCATGTGGTAAACAGCCACAATTTTCTGAAGAATCCTGAGTTTCCAGTGAAATCTGAAATGGTAAATCCTCCAAAATAATGGGTGATTCCGGAGAGGAAGATGGGTCAAACACCTCTGATGGAACAGATGAAGGCTCTAAAAAATCTAAAACAACCAGTGACGATGAATCTGTAATAATACCAGTACGGGAAGCTGGAAAAAATTACTCATCAAGCCGAGCATGGAGATTTTTGTACTCCCTCTTTGTGAGAGGATTAAGACATCGATAACCCTTATACTGTGAACTATATCTCAAAAATATATAAGACATACTCCGAGGGGCCAGTTTGTGCGCAACATAAGACCTCAAGTAGGGGAAAACACGACAACGAAAAGGGTGAAAATTGGAGTAGTCTGGTGGAGTACCAAAAATAATAAAGAGAGAAGACTAACTAGATAAAACCGAAGTGGGCAGACTATTAATGATATAGACTGTTGTGAGAAAGGCATCATACCAAAATGAATGATGAAGGCCAGAGTGATAGAGCATCGATAAACCAGTATCTGTAATATGACGATACTTCCTCTCCGCATGACCATTTTGCTCTGGAGTGTAAGGGCATGAAAGCTGATGATGAATGTCCCTAGATGCAAAATGAGTCCGCATGCGATGATTCAAAAACTCGGTTCCACAATCACTCTGAAAAACTTTAATGGTGGCAGAAAACTGATTCTCAACAAAAGCTTCAAATTTCATATAAGCCTCCACAAAATCATACTTACCTCGCAGAGGATATAACCAAGTGAACCGAGAGTGATCATTAATAAAAATGACATAATAAAGGTACCCAACATGAGAGACAGTAGGCAAGGGTTCCCAGATATCACAATGAACTAAATCAAGTATGTGTGATGCGCGTTTTAAATTATCATTAAAAGAAAGACGCTTGCCCTAACCGACATAAATAAGGCTTAGGCATCAAACTAGTAACTGACAAACTACCAGTTTTATTTAAAGATGAAATAATAGAAAAAGGAACGTGTCCTAACTGACTATGACATAGCTCAAATGAAGCATTGACTTTATTTGAATTAACAAATGAAACTAATGCAACACCACCATAATCTAAAACGTAGAGACCTCCCTCACTGTGTCCTCGGCCCACAAGCTCCTTGGTAACCTTGTTCTGAGTAGTGAAAGAAGTGTCATCAAAACAAACAACAACATTTATATCCCTTGTTAACTTGGAAATAGACAGTTTATTCTTGGTGATATTTGGAACAACCAAGGCATCGGATAAAGTGAGGGAATCAGAAATCCAGAAATTACCAACATGGGAAATATGCAAATAAGAACCATTGCCAAAATAAACACGACGATTACCATTATAAGGAGCGACGCTCTCCAGGTTGGAAGCAGAAGTAGTCATGTGATTGGTAGTACCAGAGTCCATGTACCAATCAGGAGTGACATTCAGTTGCTGATAATGTGGCTGAGCTGTGCCAGCGGAGTTTGCAACATCATCGCGAGAACCATGTGATAGTTTGTAACAAAATTCAGCAAGATGACCAGGACAATGGCACCACTGACAGACATAAGTGGGTCGACCATCTTGTAGAGGAAGACAACTGTCGACCGGCAACGGGTTGCGAATGCTGCACCTGTTACGACCGCCCCTATCTCTGCCAAAACCGCAGCCTCCTATGCCACAGTTAGACTGACCGGATCCCTATTGAGAAGAAGAAAAGGCAGAGGGTGCCAGTCCGGAGGTAGACGAGCGGCTTTGAGTAAAAATTCTAAAGCCTCAGCATCAGCAACAATGGTATGTAAATGAGGTAAATGATCTTTCACCATTTGAGCATTAGAAAACTGGGAAAGCTTATCATTCAAGTCACGACAAAACACAACAACAATATCCTCATAATTGAGAGGATGACCAAGAACACACAATTCATCAAAAATATCTTTAAAACGAACATAATATTAATGAACAGACTGATCTTCTTGACGGAATCCATATAAACGATCACAGAGATAAAGACAACGAGCAAGATAATTATTCTGATATTTAGTGTCTAAAGCATCTCATACATGAGTAGCAGTGACCATGCCGTCAATTGCCGACATTGCAAAAGGATTGAGAGATGAAAAAAGTGTGGCTTGGAAAAAATGGTCTGTTTGAACCCAAACATCACGAGCATCAGCATCCTCAGAAGCCTTGTCATCGGATTACTTGGAGGACGAACTTGCAGGAGCTGCAGGGCACTTGATCGAACCATCAACATAGCCAATTAATTTGACAGTTCATAAAACAAAGGTAACCTGAGTACGCCAGTGAGAATAGTTGGAACCATCAAGCTTGATGGTAATGTTGTTGATCAACGAAGGAAGCGTAATGGTCATCATCGGGAACAGATCCAAGCACA
This sequence comes from Rubia tinctorum, assembly GCA_032355605.1. Lineage (NCBI taxonomy): Eukaryota > Viridiplantae > Streptophyta > Magnoliopsida > Gentianales > Rubiaceae > Rubia > Rubia tinctorum. The sequence continues at coordinate 8,307 of JAULKM010053392.1, forward strand.
ATAGAGAAATCAAATTGCACCAAACACACATCAAGCTTGTGAATGGTAGTGGACGATTGATTTAACTGTTGTTCAAGGATGGAGCAGTAGGCGCGGCACGGGATCAGAGGCGGAGCATGAAGGACATGGCGGCGGCGGCAAGTGTAATCTAGCGGAGAGGTGAATGGCGGCGCGTGCGGCAGTGGAGGACTTCTGATCGGACAATTTTGATGAGCATGGTTTGCAGCGGCGGAGATCGGCGGTTGAAGGTGGGTGGGCACGACCGGAGATCGGGAAAATGCAGAGAAAAAGATGATTTTTTTTGGAAAAATTCAGAGAATATTTAGAGAGATCTGACTGATATCATGATAGAATGTAAAACCCACAAATAATTGTGGATGTGTGTATTCATATATATATATAGTGAGTACAAATAGTATACAAGGTAGAATCAGATATGGAAAAGAATGCATACAAAACCAATCAGAAATGGTATTTATTTCTTGACCTCATTTTAATTCATTTAATATTCTATTAAGAAATAAATGCTTTGTTTTGATTAATTCTTACAAACTAGATGTATTTTCAAAAGGTACCTCAAAGAAAACTGTGGATACACTGAGATTCGACCCGATTCAAAAAAAAATTGGTCCAATCCGATTTGGTGAGAGACCCAAAAAAACTGCTGGTGAGGCTCAAAATGTGACCAAAATCGATCATGATGCCCTACTCCCTAGGGTGGGTTCTTCATGGAGACCCGACCCGACTGCCCCTGACCTAACCCCCCAAATCCCACTTTTGCTCAATAGTAGACATGTCCTAGATAAGCCCAATCCAATTGTAACCCTAAAGACTTCCAACCTTCAAATTGGTTATCCAGTGCGGTCATTGCAACTTTTCTGACAGTCCGAATATTCTCTGGCTTTGAAAGAAGTGAATTTGACTAGCGATATGCTTTGCCGCCTTCTGTAACGTTTCCACTGGTCATCCAATTCATGAGATCACCACCACCATTTGACGTATCATTTTCAACTGCTATTTGAGTTTCGTCATTACGGTCTAGAGAAAAGGAGACCGTTAGAAAAGGTGAACGACGCCAACCTCCACTGAAAGTTGGGTTATAGCTAGGTTTTATTTTGAAGGATTGCCTTTGTGGGAAAAAAAGAAAGTTTAAATCAACAATTCTCATCTTCAATGATTACAACTTGTATATAAGTTTCAAGATGAAATATGAAGGAAAATATATTAAATTATGTGAAAATGTTGTACTCCGTGTAAATGTTTTTCAATGAAATTTTGCATAATAAAGTAAATAAAAGAACAAGGCCCTCGGTTGTACGTCTATTCAACTTTACAGCCAAGAAAATGAAATAAAGAAACAAGCCTTTTCTATTAATATAGTTTTGATTTTTTTTTGGATCTTTCTGTTTCCCTGGTTATGCTTTTCTTGCTTAATCAGCCTTTATTATTTTGAAAATAGAGAAATGAAACTCTTCTCGAACCCACATTTTTCTTCTGTAATAGTCATCACGTACGTTTTCATTATTTTGAAAATACAGAAATGAAACTCTTCGCCAACCCACATTTTTCTTCTGTAATAGTCATCGCGTACGTTTCTGCTAATTTCTAATTACATTTTTCGTTCCATTTAATGATGAAGATGGTCTCTTGTTACGCAGATTAAATTTTAAGATATGTAAAATTCAATACAAAATTTTATTATCTCCAAATTTGTATGCAGATTTTAAAAATAATCTCATTCCAATCAAAATATTCAATAATTGCATAATAATTACTGATTAAACTTTAGACCGTTTAAAACCACTTGTGTTAATAATGACCAGAAGATAACATTTTCTAAATTTCAACCAAGTGTCACGGAATATTCAGTTTCCTTTTCATTTTCAATTTAATGACGTTATTTTGGGACAGCTACAGCATACAACATTCAATTTCACTTTTTATAAGCCAACGAGGACAACGTTTTCCTTGTCTTCCTTTCTTTGGCCCCAAAAAGAGATCAAGGATCAAATTAAAAGAGAAATGATCCAAAAGAATCAGATAGGATATCCTATAGTATTAGTATTTGTCACACTATTACAAATTACAACTATTGTAACATTTTTTTTGCAACCAACCTTAAAATGTTATAACAACTTATGAAGTGTTATCGAGATTTTAAAAAAGAGATGGTCTCCTGTGAGACAGTCTAAACTTTATGCAGGAATCTTTATGCAATTCTAGCTATATTCAAGCTAGGGGTGTTCAAATTGTCCGACCCGACCCTACCGGACCCATTTTAACCCGGCCCATTTGGGTCGGGTCGGGTCAATTCCCTTGTGTCGATGTGGGTCGGGTCAAAATGGGCCGGGTCGGATTTTGACCCAAATCGATCCGTTTTGACCCATTTGCAATTTTACCCCATTTTCTTGAAAAAATCATAAAAGAACTAGTTTAATACAATATTCTCACCATTAATTTAATTCATAAACAAGTTTAACAATCTTCATTTTTTTATAAAACTAAAAATAATTTTGCAAACCTACTATTAATTATAAATAATATATTTATTAATATATGAAATGTATATTCATAATTGTATAAATAAATGTTAGTAATTATATTTTTTTAAATGAAATATTAAAAGTATTATAACTAAGTAAAATGAAAATAACTGTATTTTTCTTTATTAAGTGAATAATATGTAATTAAATATATCTTATTTTAAATTATATAAAAATAAAACATAATTTTATTTATAATCTAAATATTATTACATTTAAAAATAATATATTTTATTTTTAAAAATTATAAAAAAATCTATTTTTATATAATTTTGGTCGATTTGGGCCGACCCATGACCCAGTCTGACCCGACCCAACCCTAAACTATGGGAATTTTGACCCGACCCGACCCATTTGTCCCAAAATTTTGGGTCAATTTGGGCCAGGACAACCGACCCATGAACACCCCTAATTCTAGCTCCAGAGACCTATCTCTAATAATTTTACAGGGATCTATCTCTAATAATTTTACTAGGCCTATCGTTAATATTTTTCAGGGGCTTTTTCGTCTAATTTTCCCCATCATTTTTCCACCATCTACAATCTACAAAAAAATCAAAAAATATAAAAATATTTTTAAAATGCAAAAAATTAATATAATCAGCGAAATAAAAATTATAAGCATCAGCAAAAAATAGCAGAATATAAACGGAAAAAAATATCAACTGAAAAATTGTAGCAAAAAATATATTAAAAACAAATAAACAACAAAAAAATATATTTAAAATAAAATAAAAATTGAAAAACGTCGACTACAACTAACAAAATATCAACTAAAAAATCATAAAAATATAAAAAAAATCTTCATTTATCAATTTTTAATAGAAATTATAAAAAATCAACCAAAAACTAAAAATACCAAATCTTATCACCCAAACTTCACTCAGAAAAGAAAAACGTCAACATAGGGAAACAAACATTACAAAAAATCAACCTATGTCACCAAAAACTACAAACATCAACTCGTATCACATAAAACTCACTGAGAAAATAAAAAACATCAACATGAGAGGGGGAAAAGGCAAAAAATATCAACTCATATAACCAAAAAAACTACAAAAAATCGACTCATATCAACTAAAACTCATCCAGAAAATGAAAAACATCAACATGAGAAAAAATAAAAACATCAACAAAAACACTACGGTACCTAAGATTATAAATTATTTACTAAAAAAATCATAAAACGTCAACATTTTTTTAAAAAACTACAAATATCAACTCATATCACCAAAAATCTACAAACACCAACTCCTAATACCCGAACCTCATTAAAAAAAATGAAAACATTAGCATCAAAAAAATAACACTATAAACATCAACTCCTATTACCAAAACCTCAGCCGAAAAATGAAAAACTCCAATATGAGAAAATAATTTAAAAACTGCAAATATCAATCCGTATTAACCAAAAAAGGACGAAACATCAACTTATATCAATTAAACTTCACACGAATATTGAAAACATCAGCATAAGAGAAAAAAACTATAAACATCAGCAAAAATTTACAGTACCTCAAGAATAAAAATTCTTCAAAAAAAGAATCTGGTGGGATTTGAACACAAATCACTAACTTCAAAGCATAGAACAATAACCACTACAACAAAGACACTTATTGAACACACACTCCGTCAAATAATATTAAAACTCAACATATACATAAAAACATAAAATCTTCAAAAATAAATGTCACAAAGAAATTCGAACTCAAGACCTCAACCTCAAGAGCAAGAGTGCTAACCACTGGACCAAACAATATTTGCTGATTATTAACTCAGTCAAATAAGTATTAAA
>JAULKM010053403.1:0-28716 GCA_032355605.1 Rubia tinctorum
CCTCTAAATTAATAGATTTTCTTTCACCTACTCTCTTCGACATCTATAAAAACAAAAAACATCACTAACTTTATAGACACAATTGATTGACATCAATGTAAAACTAATAAAGAACATACTCCCTCCGTCCCAGAATCAATGGCACATTGAAATGTGGCTAGGTATTTTATGCAAGATGGGGGGCAAAGAATAATTGTGAAAAAGTAGGGGTATTTTTGAAAAGCAGTGGGGTTAGCCATAAAGTTGCTGAAGTTAAAAAGGATATTGTAGGATTTTACAACATATTCTTTACCATTTTGGTTAAGAAATAAAGTGTACCATTTTATGTGGGACGGACAAAAATTGAAAGTGTGCCAACTATTCTGGGACGGAGGGAGTGTATATGAAAACCGTTGCCGTCGAAAATACCGGAGGAAATTCAAAAATGATTTACAAGTAAATGAAGGAGAAATTACAAAAAACGACGAAAAACACGGAATTCACAAACATGTTGCATGATATGGTGCAGATTAAGCAACAAAATTGCCCGGAGGTGAAAAATTACAGCCGGAAAGAAGAAGCTTCATCGTCGGAAATCTAGAAAAAAAGGAGAGAGAAAGTGGCAATTTTTTAGAGAGAAAGTTCAGATGAAAAAGTTAAGGGGAAGACGTAGAAAACGCTACAATAGTAAGGGACTTATTTAATTTATTTCAATTCAGCCCTAACAGAATTTATAAATATAACTAATGCCCCATCCCAAATTAAGTCTCTATTATTTACTATTCAATCAATCCCTGGTCTCTCTATAAGACCGTATCGCACAAGACTTTGTCATATTAATATATTTATAAAAATATCATGTAAGAATTTGTCAGATTCATCTAAACATGTATATTCTAAATATTGATTTTTTATGCGGAATTGTTATAAGTAGTTAGAGATACTGACGATCAAACATAATCATTGAAAACCATGAAAAAATAAACATATCATTAATAGCGGGACAGAGGGAGTAGACATCCATTACCTACTCTGTACCAAATGAATCTACACACTTTTGATTTGAGTATGTTTCAAGCAAATTTGTATGCTTTTCATTTTAAGTAAACTTCTTCATGTCACAAGGAATATTTATTCTTGAACAACTACAATTTTCATCATCTTCCTTTCACATCAACCTACACTGTAATCAGTCGCGAAACCAGACCAATATTCTATGAGGGGTGGATTAGTACATAAATTTTTTCCCATTCAAGAGAAATAGATATAATCATCATATTACAAAATTAACACTACCTAATAAGATAATCTCAATACAAAACAAGTTCTTTCTTAATGCTGGGAATTTGGGGAAACTATTTTAATTCAAAATTGTAATTGAATAAATTCATCGCTGAAGAGAGTGGAATTTAGGGAAACTATATTTAATTTAGAATTTAAATTGAATAGATCATTTGGAAGGACTTTCATTTCACCGCAATTTTTATTTTCTTTTATTGTTTGGGAATATATTGGGTTGTTTTAGTTTTTGAAAAATAGACCCAACATAGTTATTTTACCTGGAAGATTAAGTAATTGAACTAAGCTAATTTCTTTCCTTTTGATTTTGAAGAAGCCTTATTCTTTATCAACCCTACCCGTCTGCGACTTCCGTAAATATTTCCGGCGATTAAACTTTTGAAATTCGGAAAATTTCTGACGAACGAAAATTTCTTACCTTTCAATCTTTCCTGGACGGAATCTAGTACTTCTTTTACCAATTTCATTCAATCGGTGCATAAGAAGATAATCAACATACTACTCCCTTAATCATCGGAATCTAATGGGGGTGGCCACTCTGGCTTAACTCCCTTCAGTTCTGTCACTTACTCTAATTATCTCTATCAAATAACTCCATTTTAAAATTCCTAAAATACAAAAGCACAACTGAACGTCTTGACTCCATATGATTTATTTTCTTATCCCTCAAAATAATAAGACTCATACTGCACAAATTTAAATGGCTAAATTAGAAGAAAAAAAAGTTTTTTTATAACCCTACCTAATTCACATAAGTGCCAATATCATCTTTCATTGTTTAAAAGTGCCAATATAACCCTACCTATTTGACATAAGTGCAAATCTACCCATTCCGACCAATTTTAGCAGGACTGTTGTGAAATTACTATTTTAACCCCTTTAAAAAAATTTAAAAGATTGTGAAATGACGTGATATGCCCTAATCTCCATTTCTTCTCCATTTCCCCCATCTGCCCAGCGTCAGTGCCCACCAATGGAAAACCCTAAACCCAGCGCTCACTGATGCCAATGCCATCGTCGTTCACCCAGCGCCAGCCAATCCAAAACTCTATACACAGCGGCCGTTGTTGCAGATACTGACATCCTAAACCCAGCGCCCTCTATTCCGTTCGATCCGATGCCGACGCCGATGCCTTAAACCCAATGCCCGCCATTCCATTCCATTCAATCTATGGTGGCAGATTTAGTGTGGCGCATCTCCATTCCATTTATGGTGCCATTGCATTTGATCTATAGTGGCATGGAGAGTTTAGCGATGCCGGTCGAACAGAGGGTCTAGCGATGTTGTTCAATCTACGATGATAAGTTGTGGAGGAGGCAACGTTGGATCAGCGGACGAGTCAATAAGAGGGTGTTGGGTTTAGGGTTTAGGGTCAGTGAACGGGCTAGAGGGCGTAGGTGGCGATGGATGGACGAGTTTTGGTGGTGGGGGTGTTGGTGGGGGTGATGGTGATAAGAGTGGAGGGACTGGTTTGAGGGGATGGTGGTGGCTGGAGATGGGGTGGTTTTTGGGAGTGGTGGTGGGGGTGGGGGTGGTGGCAGGGACAGGCTGGAGGTGTTAGTGGCCTAGCGGTTGAGGTGGTGGTTCTGACTTCAGAGGGCAAAATTGTCCTAACATTTATAGGTTTTAAGTCCAGGGGTATTTTTGTCACTTTATGCGTGGTCAGCACCGAAAATATTGTTTTAGGGTTATATTGACATTTATGTCAACTAGTTAAGCTTGGTTTTGCACTAAAAATTATCAAAGGATTATTGGTATTTACTCTAGTAGGTAGGGTTATATTGGTATATATTCCTGGAAAAAAAAATTTCTCACCCTCATTATAAGAGACTGATTCAACACAATTTCTCAAAAAAATAGTGACGCCGCTCTCAAAAACCTCAAAACAATCCCTTCAATTTAAACCCAGGTGTTGCTGCCTTTTACGGTGTCGAGGCTGCCAATCAATTCAAATCGTGGCAAAGTTGGTGGAAAACCATGTTCCCACGTCGAAAAAATAAGTTTGGATCTGAAGGGGATAAGCTCATAAAAATTTGGTTCCCTTCAACCACCACAGCCTTTCACCGGTGATTGAGAAGAAAAATTACCAGAATCTGTATGAATTCATATTCTCCAACTCTGGCCATTTCTGAAAGAGGCTCAATGGCTCGAGCTCGTGCACGCATGGGTTGGTTGAAGAAATGGTGATGGCGAATAGTGGAAGGAGTGGCAGATGGGTTAAGGAAGGGTGATGGTGTTGGGTGGTGGTTAAAGTGAATTGAAGAAAAAATACAAGAGGGTACTTTTGACATTTCCTTTTGTCAAACAAAAAGCCACTTCTCTCTGCTGAAAAATAGGTTGGGGTAGAGGGAGTGCAATAATTTTAACTTATGTACTGTATTCCCCTCGTCTCTTTACTTGAGTACATACACATTTTTCTTAAGAAAAAATATTTACACGCTTTCTTTATTGTAAATTTGACAAAATTAATCACTTATTTTATCCTTTGGTTAAACATCACCAATTATATTAAAGGGTTTGACTAACTTGTACCATTCAATTAGATTTAAATAAATATTACAATAAAAGAGGGGAACATAACAACTTTACCTCGATTAAAGTAATTTCACACTTAATACATGAGCATATATAATTTTTTTAGAATAAATGACTTTTGCGGCCCTTAAGCTATCACGATCCTTCACCTTTAACCCCTCATCTTTTTTTTGGAACACTTTTGGCCCCTAAAATTTCAAAACTGTTGAATTGTGGCCCTTCCGTCAGGGCAAAACTGACATTTCCCATTTTCTTTCCTTTTCCCTTTTTCTTTTCCTTTCCTTTTCTTTTTCTTTATCTTTTTCCCCTTCCCATTCTCCATTCCGGTACTAGAATCTCCGGCCCCCTAAAACCCTTATTCCCACGCCGACCACCATCGTCGCTGCCGCCACTCTTCAGCCTCCCCCCCAAATGCTCATCCGCCTTCCCATATCCTTTCCCCTCAACACGACCCACAACTTCAAGAGGCATTCAACTCCACTTACATGCGCTTCCCCGTCTTCCACTCCGACCACCGCCGCCGACACTCTTCAAGCTCCCCAAACCGATCATCTTCCTCCTCATCTCCTTCTCCCTCAACATGACCCGCCAACTCCCTCCAATTCAAGACACTCCAACCCACAACCTCAAGCTTGCTCGTCCAGGTCGATTCTAGGTCAACCCGTGTTTTTAAACTATGTAGGGATAAATAATACATTGAGCTTGAGAGCCATGGTTCTGAAGTGAGATGGTGCATTGGGATCATCCAAAGAATCGACGTGTTTTCGAGGTGGTGGTAGAGAAGGCAGAAGTCCGAGAGGTGACGACGATGGTGATGTACACTGAGGATGAAAATATATGTAGAGGGGTAGATAGGGGGACTATGTTAAAGGGGATAGGGGACCCAGGTCGGAGGAGAAGGAGATGAGGAGGCGGATAATCTATTTGGGGTGGCTGAGGGGTGGGGGTGGCGGTAGCGGTGGTCGGAGTGGGAATGAGGGTTTCATGGGGCTAAAGGGTGGTGGTTATAGTGGAGGAATAAAGAAGGGGAAGGGGAATGAGGGGAAAAGAAAAAGAAAAGGCAAATGAAATGAAAAGGAAAAAAGAAAGAAAAAGGGAAATGTCAATTTTGCCCTTAAAATTAATATTTTGACCTAAGTTGACGGTTTATCTTGACGGAAGGGACATGATTCACCATTTTTGTAAGTTGAGGGGCCAAAAGTGTCAAAAACATGAGGGGCTAAAGGTGAACGATAGTGATAGTTGAAGTCATTTGCTCTATTTTTTACTATGTCAAAGTAGAAACTTATAAATTTTTAAGGGGTCAATACTTAGATGACCTCCAGTTCTTTGATAAGTGCTAATATAACCCCTAAATTATCAAAACTGCTCTTATAGGCACTGGTATGTTGATGAATGGCACCGGTAATAGTTTCGGTGCTCGATATATAGAAATATTTTGAAAAATGAGTTTATGGTATGAGTTAATTTTGAAAATGGGTTTACGGTGTGAGTTACTCAAGAACATGTACTGAAGTTTTCCAAAATTTCACCAAAAATTAAATAATTTAATATTTATTTATTAAGGCAAGAATAACAAAAATCATGTATTTTGGAGCAATGTATAATGGGGTAACACAATTTTGGGCCGCATTGTAATTTTTCAAGACTGTGTAGAAGTAATCAATATTGACTTTTGAGACCTTTTTGTACACCTATATATGCCCAAATCTCAAAGTCAGAATTGTATAATATTGAATTGCATTTTTGTGTCGCAAATTTCGTGATTCGACGACTCCAACTTTCTTGGAAGGATCTAAGTGCAAAAAGTAAAAAAAACATTACTCGTAACTCCAAATTGAAATCCGCTCAAATGCGATGCTACCCTATACACCCCCATTGTATTTTCCAAGTCCGTAAACAAATATTTATTAACATCTATCACAAGAACACATTCATAATCATTTTCGATTTCACTTTCTTAGTTCTAAGTTATCAACTCTAAATTACTCTAGAACATGTAATAGCGCTTTCCAACATTACCTCAAAAAATAATTTATTTTTTATTTCCAAATTTATGCAAGAATGAAAAAAATTGTGAACTTTGGAGATAAAGATAATGCCGTAATGAATTTTTGGGTCATAACATAATTTTTTTAATAAATATGTTAGAGATGCTTCCTTTCACCCATTAAAGCATGAATTTCGAACAGGCAATCGTGTCTTATTTATTTTCATATTGATGTCTTCCAATTTGTGATTCGCCGCCTCCAAATTTCTTCTATGGACCTACTTGTAAAAATTTTAAAGTTAACTTAGAAATAAAATAATACTAGCACCATCATTGTTTTTTATTCATACCGGTGCTACATTACGGAGAGAAAATGAATTTCCCAAATTTCTTTCAAAATTTTGGAGGGATTGTTTAAAATTTTAAAATATTGGACTCAACACCAGTATCATATACTTCGATACCGGTATGTACGCCGCTGCTCCATACTTAAAAAAATTTCACAGATTTGCCCTCAGATCCAAAAATTAATAAATATTCCCCATTTAAAGCAGCCCTAAGCAACAACTTTTATAGGCACGGGTGCAAGCAATTTGGGCACCAGTATTTGTACCATTTCTTCATACTAAGAAAATATTCCCAAGTTTGCTCTCGGGTTTAATTTTTTTTTAAAAATCATTTAAAGCAGCCCTAAGCAGCTGCTTTATATATATATATATATATGGAGAGAGAGAAGCACCGGTATGAGCCTTTTGGAACCTGGTACCGGTGCTCCATACTTAAAAATAGCTAAATTAATTTCATCTGAACCATCAATTTATTTTAATAATTGGATCTCAATCATTAAAACTTTGTACTCTATAAACTAAATTTAATACTCTAAATCTAATCCCCATCTCCATCCTCTCCCTCCTCTCCATTCTCCCTCATCCTCCACCACTTCTCCCTCTCTGCTGGCACCGACGCCCTGCCCCACTTTGAAGGTTTCTATGCCGATGACGATGTCGAAGAAGACGACCCTCTCACCACCCACTCCGCTGATCTCCCCCTCCGCGCCCCACTTCCATCAACCTCGCCAACCACACCGAGTCCCACCACGGCCCTTCCCAATCTGACTCCGTTCCGCTCCCGTCGATGATGTCAAGAAACATTGCGGCTTCATCGAGTATTGGGATGAGGACGAGTGCGAGGGATTTCATACAAAAGCGACCCTGGAGTTCCACACACCGATCTTGATTGATTCGAGAATATATGGATTGGATTTTTCGTTTTCTCTACTCTCACCTGGAATAATCCCCACCTCTGGACTCTTTCCAATTAGTACAATAATTACTAATTTCACTTTATCCGAAATGAGTATCTCTGCAAAATTATTGAATTTCTTTGTACTATTTAATTAATTTTGATTTGATGAAATTTAGCTTAATTTAGGATTATTTTTACAGTTTTTATTTTCTTTTTTTTCCGATTCAGTTCAGTTCAAATCAAATTAAGTGTAAATAACATAGCCTAATTGATTATATTAGGAAAAACTACTATGTGTATTGTGGAAACTCGTAATTATTATAGTTGTTGGCTATTTAATAAAGTTAGTAGAAACAGTTGCTTAGAGCTAGGGTTCCGTGTTTATTGTTAAAAAGCATGAGCTAAGCTAACTTTAAAATCATGTAATTTCGTGCTTGGCATATATTTGTATGTGTTTTTCCTCTCTGGTTTGGTTATTTTTTTGAAGTAGATACTGTGTGTGGTTGAGTTCTTAAAAATATGGAGAAGGATGTTGGGTTAAATGATGATTTCTGATGTATAAATGTCGAAACCTGCTATATGGTCATAAGGGCTATGAAGTTCCCATGAAAAACTTTCCCTTCTTGAGTTTAATTGATAGATTATTGTGATACATTTGCTAGGTATAGTTTTGATCGATCGATTACTTGTTGGTTTTAATGCGCGGTGGGCATGACAGAGCAATGTTGTTTGAGTAGTATCACTGGAAGAAAGCACTCCAACAAGGAAAGCCTTACAAATTCAAGGTAAGCCTACATTTAAGTTTACCAGTTCATGAAAATTTGATGTTGAAATTTTTCTGAAGTGACCATTGTTCAATGTGGCAAAATATCGGTGCCTATGTACCCCCTCTGCAGTAGTGAGACCATAGTACTCTGGGCTAATGAACCCCACTGTGCCGGTGCCTTGGTCTACCAAAGATCCTGCAAGATTCCGGACCCAGGCTCATTAAAAACAACTCAAAATTGGAAACTTGGTATTGTCGCTTTGTGAAGTTCCCCTTCTCACCATTGAACAGAAACCATCCGTAAAGATATTCCCTGCTCTGCCGCCAAGGGTCCCGCCTGATAAGGCGGCAGTGGAGCGACACCTCGTCAACGAAGCACCCAGCTGACAGAGCAGAAGCCAGAAGAGTTTTGTTCGAAGACTTCGCTGCCACCACTAATAGCTTGTTGAACCCTAGGAAGAAAAACAAAATTAGGGTTGAAAAACGAAAATGAAGAAGAAGAAAAGGCGACAAATAGTTATAGGATAATCATGGGTACATTTGACATTTCACAATTTGTATAAAAAATATTAATTTCAAGGGCATTTAGGTTGTTTCACATAAAATTGACGTTGACCAAAATTTCAGACCAAATCAGGGTTATACCAACACTTTTGAAAAATTAGATGTCATATTTGGACTTATCAAAGAACTGAGTTTTTTTATGAAAGCTTTGTATGTTTGTGTGTCTATATATATATATATATCATTATATATGTATGTATGTATGTGTATATATGTATGTGTGTGTGTGTGTATATATATATATATGTGTATGTATGAATCTACTTCAAGGTTTTCTCATTTAGACCCTACTCCTCAGCCCTATACAAGCCCAATAAGTTAACCCAACTATGTTTGCCGAGCTAAACAACAAAATTAAAACATGGAGTATGTATGATCTCATACTCTTCTGTACGTATATCCATTCTCTTCTTCCAACGCTTGCATCATCACCATTTTGAGCTTCTTCTTGTCATTTTTTGGTCCGTCCATTCACACTCCGTTTTGATCTGAAAAGCCAAGGTTTCAGCCTTCAGCTTTTGCTGCATAAATATTCTTCTGTTTCTCTCCAACCACACATAGTAAAGTGTAGTTACAGCCAACAACCTCTTTCTTTTCTCTCTTAACTTGCTGGAAAAGTCATTTCTTCCTTTTCTCTGGTTTTCATTTTTTCTCACCTTCAAATTATTGAAAATCTCATGTCTATACTCACATTCAATGAAAATCTGATGTATTGATTCTTGTTTTGATTCGCACAAGCAGCATGATAGCTAAACTCCCAGGATAGTAAAGTTTTTTAGCCTTTCCACTATTGCTAACTTCTGATTCAGAAAAATTCATAAGAAAAAGCTATGTTTAGGGTGTATCATTTTGTGCCAGATGATCACAGCCTTTCCCTTCATCTCCCTCTTTCATTGTGATATAAACTTGAGCAACTTTGAGTTTTCCCTTATTATCCTTGCATTTTTCCAGCTCTTAGTGGATTTTTTATTTTATTTTAATAAGACATTCCAAGGCCAGTTATGAAATTATGAGAATTTGCATTCACAGAGTTTTCTCCCTTACATATAGTATTCTCACCTATTGAATATAATCAATAATATCACGACTATGCACAACCTATTTATCAATTATGAGATTACACGTTGTTGTAGTATTTTTCCGAGGACAAATCACTGTACACCTTCAAGCTTTTGGAGGATGTACATGAAAATTGGGCGCTCTTTATGATGGTAAAGAATTTGAAGCCTTTACTTAACCCATCTACCACATGAGGAACTATGATTAGGTTGATTTTTTTGTTAAATAATCACTCTCTAAAATGCCCATTGATACTTTCCAGGTTATTTTTTGGCACCTTGATACAGATCACTAGCTAGCTATGGAGTGTCAATGGTATAGTTAATTTGTGAGAATTTTGATAACATACATTGTGTATGGATGGTGTAGCTTCCATGATTTATGTGCATATGCTTCATGCATGGTGTAGTAACATGCAATATGAGTCTTCTTTTCTATAAATATGTATTGTTGTATTTTACACTTTGACCTACGTCGCGTAGTATATATTACAATTTGGCTAATCCTATCACAGCTGAGCGACATCGCTTACAGTTTGCAAAGGGTTACCGACGGTATACTGAATGAAGCGACATCGGCCACAAAATTCAAGACGATGTCGCTCCATGTACCACAACACAATAAGCGACATCGCAGACACGTCGAAGGGCATATAAAATTAACCCTAGCTAGTCGGACCTAGAACTGCGACATCGGTCATTTATAATGACTTCGTGTTTATTGATATGCCATGTCATCTAATAAACAATTACGACAACTGCAATATCGAATAGTACGACGTCGCACTCTCTCAAGCAGGTCGATTAGGCATTCGTTCAAAAACAATAATGAGCGATGTCAGTAACAAAAACATGTGATTTCACTTACGGCCAGGAACGACGTCGTAAATTTTTTAGTTAACATCGATCACCATGACATCGCACGATGATGGGGTAGCCAACAGGCTTAGATTATGGACTGACATCGCTATATTGTCGGCATGGTCATCGGCTGAGGAATATTTACCTCGGTTCTTTTCTTGAAAAATCAAGGTAAATAATACTTTTTACCTTGGTTTCGAACCGAGGTAAAAAGTATATTTTTTACTACACCCACATTTATCTTGGTTTTTAGAAGGGTGAAAACCGAGGTAAAAAGCCCCGTAGAATCAAGGTAATAGGTGTTGTTTCTTGTAGTAGCTTGCAACCACTGAGTCTATAAAATATCTTCTTTCTTGTCAATATCCCATAAATTTTAGAATGAGGTAGCTTGATTCCATGTAGCATAGTCCCTAATACCCATTTACTTTTTCCTCTAAGAGCACTCCAGGATGATGCACTATATCCTCTCTGATCTTCATCCATTCCCCCACAAATAATTAGTGCAGATCTTTACTATTTTGTTATTAATACTCTCAGGTATCTTCAATATACTTCCCCAATACCCAATGATACTCAGCAATACAGAGTTAATCAATTGATGTTTCCCACCATGTGATAGATTTCTAAAGCCCCAACTTCTGATCTCTCCTATTATCATTTCAGGCATTTTTTCACAATCCGTTTTATCCCATTTCACATAGTGGAAGACCTAAATATATCAGGGGGAATTCACTTCTCACAACTTGTGATATAGCATCCAGAAATACCTGATCAATTTCATTCATCCTTCAGAAAACCATCTTAGACCTGTTCACATGTACTCCCAGAACCGTGATTCTCTGAAAATCATCCAAGTTATACTTCACCCCCTCTATTTATTTCCTATTTGCCCCACAAAACTGCAATGCATCATCAGAAAATAACAGAGAATGAACCCTACTCTTCCACATTTTTTATGATAATGAATCTGCCATTATCCAAAAGCCTTATTTAGCATCATAGTCAAATACTTCATACATAATACAAACGGTAAAGGTGACATAGTATCTCCCTGCTTCACTCGCTTTCCAGCCTTAAAGCATCAGTGTGTCTATCATTGATAGCTAAACAGAATGGGGAGCTTTTGATGCACTTTGTATCCAGTTCACCATCAATTCTTGAAATTTTAACACCCCTAACCACTCCAGTAAGAAATCCCAGCTAATACTAATATGAATTTTTTTTGCGAAAACTATGTATTGAGGAATTTTGATGGTTTCTTGACTATAACAAAGGTAATTTCTCTCAACCTCATCACAGCTGCATAAACTATTTATTAATTAGCACGCAGGATTAGCTCACAGATTTGAAGGGTATTGCTAACTTAATTAACATGCAAGATTAAGCAACAATGGATCACTAGCAAGCAAAGAGTAATAACTCAAATTGTGAATATATGATTGATAAAAAGGTGAATAAAATTCGTGGATGACCCCCCTAATAGGGTATAGTTCGGCCAACCGGAATTAGAAAGAAACCAAAAATTGGTAATTCCCGTCACAAACTGAAAAGACTTATGACAACTTTAAAAAACTAAAACCATATATATGGCCAAAATTAATCAAGCTAGGTCTTGAATGAATATTTACTAATCTAATCTTACCAAATTTATTTCTAATCAAATCAGAACTGAATATTGTAAACCCGAAAATGAAGCATAGCTGAAATTAAACTCTTCCAATACCAACATGGCCGATTTTAATGTGCTTTATTTTAAAATGAAATAATTTACAATGATCACACTACCTCACTAAAAAAAATAGTTGGAAGAAGAGTATAGTGTTCTTCATGATGTCATCATTATTTAAACTCTTGAACAATTAATCTAAGACATTTTGGATTTATTCTTCAACTCTTCATCATGAAACTGATCAATCAAGGCATTCAATGCTGAATCTCTAAACTTCGTTCTTTCCCTAATCACAAGACCTGCCATGTCGCTTAGAAAATCTCAAACATATCATTTAAATGTCTGATCAAGTTTTGGCATGTCTTCATCTATGGAGGTAGCTTTGACATTCGTATTATATACTATCGAAATCCTTACTGATATCTAATTACCTCACAAAACTGGGTTTCATTTTTTCATTCTTGTATCTATGCAATAGTTCTTAAGCTAACAACAATTTGTGAGCAAAATGTCTACCCTTAATAAAAACATTTTTGATAAGTACTAATTATTCCAGGTAACACATGATTCATTCTAGCACATAATATTTTAGTAGTCATCTTATACACCAGGGGCGGAGGCACATGGGGGCTGGAGGGGGCTCCAGCCCCCACCGAGCCGGAAATTACGAAAAATATACAGGGTAAAAATTTAAAATAAAAATTATCAGCCCCCTATACTATCGGAAAATATTTTTAAAATATTTTTCAACCCCGCCACATTTTTATCTTGCCTCCGCCACTGTTATACACCACATAACAACATGCAATTGGCATGTAATCGGATGGTAACTGTGGTTGAGCTATTTTTGGTAGCAAAGAAATCATTGCACTGCTGAAACTAGCTTGAATATCCTCTCCCTTAAAGAAATTTTTTACTTCCACAACTACTTCCTCTCCCACCATACTCCAATCCCTTCTCTTTAACTAGATATCCTCCAATAATTTCCAAATACCCTAGAGGAGAATTAAAGTCTTCCACTCTCAACCATGGCTTATCTCTCTTTTCCAGCCCTTTAAAAAATTGCCATAAGTTTTCTCTTTTCTGTCCAAAGTTATGACCATACAGCGTTGTGCAATAACAAGTGTCTTTGTATCCTTCATTCCATGTTTATCCATTGATCTCCCTTTCCTAATATAGTGACAAAAAGATATCAACTCTCCATAAGATTCATATTCTTCCACCTGCCACAATATCACCATTAGTTTCCAGCTCTCACCCAAGTCCCAAACTTCTCCAAACCTCTAGTTGTTTTTCTTTTTTGATTTTAGTTTCTAGAAGACAAAGATGAATCCAATGGTACCACATTTGGAGGCTGGTTCTTCTCGAATCATTCTTAGAACTTGGTTCAAACTTTCAGATCACAATTCATCCGTTTCTTTGCCTTTTTTTCTTCAACCCTTCTATCTTCTACCACGTTTTGACTTGTGGCCTTCAATCTTCTACCATCCTTGCGATTGGCCTTCACTAAACAACTCTGAAGTGCATACGAGCAATCCACAAATTAAGCTCACAAAAAGGAATCTAGATGCACGTATGTACCAAAAATCAATTAGACTCGAAATAGGTTACAACATGAAAGATTCTAATACAAAATTTTAAAAATGGTTATCTAAATCCCTAATGATGTAAACACACATAAATCTAGCAATCTTCCAACAAAAAATAACAAAAAAGATGTTAAATTCTTTGGAAAATACATGCATTTGACTTCTTATCAAATTCCCCACACTTAAACCTTTACTCGCCCTCGAGTAAACAAGAACAAGCAAATACCTAAGCGTAAACTAACATGCAAAGGTTTTCCCAAAACATTCAATATTTTATTCCTAGACTACCCTAGCCCCCAAGACATAAGAATATCTCACACTCTCACATCCCAAAGCCTAAAATAATCTAATCAAACATCATACCAATCTAAGGTGAAGTACAAAATACAAGTGTAAAACTATCTTACTCTTCCAAAGAAGCTACCAAATAGACAAACTATGAGAAGCATAGAATGTTTCAATTTCTCTCATTTCTCTCATTTTGCCTAAGAGCCCTCTTGGGCTTTCATCCTAACTTCATACTTTTGTTCTTTTTCATTGCTCACCCTCACCTTTTTCCACACCATTTGGCCTCTCATTTTTGCCTTTTGGGTTTCTGACCTATCAGCGCCCCCCAATTTTGGCTAAGGTGCCCTCTCAGGTTTTCAACTTAGCGGTTTTTTTTAAATAAAACAAATCAAAATAGAGCATATGAATATTGAAATACAATACAATGAGATATATTTCTCTCCCCCGCACTTTAAACACACATTGTCCTCAATATGAAAAATGGACAAGATAAAGAAATAAGGGAGACAAAAACTCACAACTAGGACTTTGAAGGTCCTTCCCGGTGGTCGGTAATGCTCACTTCTCAATGAATGTTCTCTCCTCCATGTTTTGGAACTCTTCCCAATATGCAACATCAACCAATCCACTACAAATCCACAACTATGCAAGTCTCGATAAACACTCGCAAAAGGCAACAACTAGTAGTACTCCTAGATGGTGGTTTTTGGTGGTGGTGTTTTTGTGGTTTTGGGGTAAGAGTGTGAGGACAGGGGTGGGGGAATTTTTTTCAATTTTTTTTGCAAAAAATAAAAATAAAAATCCACTACAAAATTTAAAACTCGAGTTGCCTCCTGAGAAGATCCGTATATTTAAGGTTGTCAGCACAACCCTAATGTTATTCATATGTTGAAGGTTTGAATCCCTCCACTATAAGGTTCCAAAAGTAGAGAGGTTGGGGTAGAAATCCTTTAAGGAAAGGATTTTGTAGAGGTGGAGTATGTCTTAAAAGAGATGGGTGGTTTGAGAGATTGGCATAATCATTTGGCTCCTTTGGTGGAGTTGGTTCAAAAAAAATCAAAAAATGGTGGAGTTGGTTCAAAAAATTATTGTCTCTTTCAAGAATACAAAAAATGGTGGAGTTGGTTCAATTGGTGGAGGTGGGGTGATGATAGCAAGAATAATGAATAAAGGACAATCACCCCTTTCTCAACTTCATTGTCTTCAACAACCAACTCCTCATCCCCTTGGACTTCATCTTCAAGTTCCTTCACTACCTCGCCCATCAAGGTAGAAGGATTTGCACTTGGCTCCAGGCTCACCTCCGGTTGTGATAGAAGCTTTCCAAAATCTATAGCTTCCAAATGGCTCACGGAAGATGCAAGTTGGCTAATTTGGGTCTCCAAGTTCTTGAATCTATAGGAGGTTCGATGTGAGGCAAGAGGATTGGGGGTGGGCTAATGTCAATGGTGGCTCGAAAAGAAGGAGAGGCGGAGGCGGACGGAGGGGCAATGACGGAGGAGGGGATGAGGGGAAGAGGGGCGTTGGCTTGAGAGACGAAGAGTGAAGTGTTGACGACGGTGGCTCTGGAAGAAGGGGAGGTGAATAAGGCAGAGCTAGAGCCGGAGGCGGAGGGAGGGGCAGTGACGGGGGAGAGGCGGAGGAGGGGCGGTGGTGGAGGGAAGAAGGTGGAGGGGAGAAGGCGGAAAGAGGGGAGAATTTTGGTTATGAAAATCTAGGAAGAATTTTTCAACCCCACCTCTAAAGTCTATTAAATTTATTTTTATACGTACAAATGCAACTCAAGTTTTACGTTCTTAATCCGATTAAGAATTTAAGATGATGTTATTTCCAATTAATACTTATAATTGGAATCAAAAGATTTTTTTACCTTTGGCTGTAATATTATACGTACAACTTGGATAGGATAAAAACTTGTGTATAATTAGATAAAAACCGAATATAATTTGGATTCAAAAGAATTCTATTTTTTGTCTAATTACACACAAGTTTTTGTCTAAATTATATCCGGGAAAAAATATAATTCCTTTTGATCCAAATTATATTCGGTTTTTACCTAATTACACACAAGGTTTTGTCCTATCCAAGTTGTACCTATAATATTATAGCCAAAGGTAAAAAATTATTTTGACTCCAATTATAAGTATTAATAGGAAATAATATCATCCCAAATTCTTAATCGGATGAAGAATGTAAAACTTGAGTTGCCTTTGTACGTACAAAATTTTATTTAATAGAAATAATATATGACATCTTTCAAGAATAAAAAACGTGATTTTAAAAAACATAAATCTTCAAATAAGATACAAAAAAGAAAGGCAAAAAAATCAATACTTTTTACCATATAATCAAAGAGAGGAGAGAACAATTTAAATAAAAATAAGAAGGTCGTTCATTTCAAAAGTATCAATTTTGTATTTTTTTAACACTATTTTTTATTTAGCATTTGATTTTTTTGTCCTTTAAATGAAATAATCTAGTATGATTTTTTATTTTAATGATTGGTTCAAAAAAATTAATATAATTTTGGTTTCCCTTATATGAAATTCCTGATTCCACCATGACAGTGAGAATTCCAGACATGGTAAGAACTAAAAATAAAATGAGAAAGATAATCAGAAAAAAGATAAATATTTTTTAAAAAAAATTGACTGAAATTAATGATGAGGACAATGACTGCACCATAATTTTACGAAGATTAATGGTGACTAATTTTTATGTGTGTCTTGTTTTGACAATTTCCATTTGCATGCATGTAGAATTTGGTAACTAACCGCCTAAACCGGCAACATGTTCATACACATCAAACACGAATGTCACTTTTTAAAGTAATTTTTGAATTTGGGTGATGATATTAAGTTGAGATAATTGAATTGAGAAATTAAAGGATAACATAAAAAACAATTCAAATTGTAACGCACTTACAAAATTGGAGGGAGTGCAATGTTTATGGTTGTTTGTCCACTTCTGTGAGATAATCGTTATATTTTCGAGAAGATTCAAGGCCAAGGGTAGAGATGCATCCATAGGAAAGAAATCTAATTCACTTTTGGTGCTCTCTTGTCCTCCTTCTATATATAACTATTCCACTACGCTCTGAATCCTCATCTTTTCATTTGTACGCCTTCCCTTCAATGGCAATCAAAAGTTTAGCTTTGTCTGGAGTGGTGGTGGTTCGAGCTCATGATTATGCTACTAGGACTATTTTCCAAGACCGTTATTGTCGTCGCGTCGATGGAGATCATGATTCAGGCGACGTCGTTGGAGTATAAGTTTCTGCCTTCTTTGGTTGAGGCAGTGTCGACGAAGGTGGGAAACAAGCTCGGGGCACACGATCCCAGAAGAGCGAGAGCTTGTTGCATTGTTTTTGTTTCTTGATGCTCAGTCATCGACATCCTTGCCATGGGGTTTATGAACAAATTTCGGAAATACTAGGAGGGTTCTTCAACGAGATGAAGATGTTCAGGGTTTGGCGGCGGCAGCGTTGGTGGTGGCCGGGCTTTGCGAGCTTGGGAACTGCCTGCAGACGACTGGTTGTGGGGTCCTCAGGTGTTGCGCCAAGCCCAGTTTGGGGGTCAGGATTATTGTGGGCTCATTTATGGGGTTGGGCTATCAGTGGCTTTTGTTATGGGCTTTGTTATGGGCTTTGTGATGGGTAAGGGATTCATGGGCCTTTGGATGGCTTATTGGCGGCACAGGTTGTTTGTGCGGTGGTGATGGTTGTGCTGAGTAGGATGAATTGGAGTGAAGAAGCTTCCAGATCTGTGGAATTGATGAATGTGGAAAATTATGTGGCCTTTTATGAGCTAATGAGAAAATATGGGTTATTGGGCCGGAATGAAGATGCTGATATATAGTTTCCTTTCCCTTTGTTTTCCCGAGGAGATTAATAGAATCGAGCCTATAATGTTCCAAAAACTATAGAATGTGAGGCAACGGTGAAAGGGTGTAGAATTCGGAATAAGAATTTATTAATTTCTGCCTAAATGTTGGTGCTATTTCTCTATCTGATAGACAAATAACAATTTAAGATGTGTGATAGAAACTCCTGAATAAATTTGACATTGAGTAAATATCTGACAGTATAATAATTTTTTTAAATGAAAAAAAGATGCGAGATGGAAACCTTTGAAGAATTAGCTTTGACAAATAAAGTTAAAAAGAAAGAGAGATTCTGCAAACAATGAAAAACATACCGAAAATTTTACCCTATAACAAGAAGATATTATATTGATAGCTCCGCAGATGATATGTGATAGATATGAAGCAGGCTACAAGTGGCTGACTTGTATGCAAAAAAATGGGTCTGGGATAATATTTTCCATTCGTACACATTGGATACCACCCGTGCTTTGCACGAACGTAAATTTAAATATTATTATATAATAAATAAATAGATTTCTAATATAATTAATTTGTTGAAAAAATATTAATAAATATCACTTTTTAGCAAACCAACATTATCGTTATCAACATCACATGCATACAGATTGCATAGGATAAGAAACATTAATGATCAACGTTTGAAAGATTTGATTGTAATATCGTGTCATTATATTGTTTATGAAATAAATAAATTTATTATTATGATAAAATTATTTATTAAAAAATTAATATTTTTTACTAATTAATGTTTGTGGAATTTTTTTTTTGACAATAAACGACAAGGCTAAGTTTCTTAGTAAATAGATGATGAGACGGGTTAAATGGATAATTATATTTTATAAACAACAAAAAAATTATGATACAATTAAATGAACCGATTATAAAATTATTTTGAAAATTTAAAAAGACGACTGAATGAATCGATTAAAGAATGTTTGAAAATCAATTTGGACTGATTGTAACTTGGGTGAAGCGATGCCAAAAAATAATTGAAATGTTTGCAATAAGAATTTCAAGAATCGGATCGAATCAATGCAAAATACTTATAATCGATAATTGATCCGACGGTATAATAAACAACAAATTTGTATTTTCAAAAATCACAAATCAAAAACTCCTTCAAAAAGCCTAATATTATGTTTTTCTCATCTAATCCAAACCAAAATTAAACAAAATAAATAATGAATACTCTACAATCCATTTTATTAAAGTTTTTCTTTTAATGAATAGTATACAATTCATTTTTAAAAAGATTGTAATTTCATGAGTTACTAAAAGCTGTATTTATTGAATCTTTATAATCAATTTTATCAAAGGTTGTATTTTCATACAATAATATTATTTTGTATATATCTATTTCAATGTCTGGTCAAAATTTGACAATATTGACTAACAAATAATAAGTGTGTAACGTATGCTGGGATGGAGGGAGCACATATTTTTTATTATCGATAATGTTAGTCATGTTTTTTTTTTAAATTAAACAGTGAATTTCTTCTCGTTAAGATGACAATCATGTCTTTTACAAATTGATGCCAGACTTAAGGGTGGGCAAAAAAATTGAGATCCAAAAACTGAAACAAAAATCAAATAATTCGAATTCGAATAACGAAACCAAATTTATTTGGATCTCTCCTGACCATCTCTCAAATCAAATGACGAATCCACAAAAGCCATGAAATAAAAACAGAATTTATTAAGCATGTGTACGTACCTTCACCATATCCACAGCGAACGCCGGAGATGCAATCTTCCGGAGAATCGACCATTCCTCACCGTGCAAGTTAATCATCCCTTTCCCAAAGAGCATCTTCGCCACGGCCGGAGGTTTCAGCATTTTCGCAACCGATTCCTTCACAAGGACCTCATTCAGTATCCTCGGTTCGGCCAGCACAAGCCTCGGAGTAGACTCGTGCCAGAACAGCATGGTCTTCCCGTACATGGCTCTCCATTTATGGCAGCACGGATCAACGCGACGGACAATGTCGTGGCTGAAAAACGACATCGGTTTTCCGTACGTGTCGTTGAATCCCTGCTTCACCTCAGGAGCGTTGCCATATATGAGACGGTAGCCGGGGCCCTTGATGCCTTGCTTGTGGAAATGGCGTTGGATTTGGTAAGGACGCCAAAGTGTGGAGAGGATGAATTTGAAGAGGATGACCGGTGAAAATATGAGCGACGGATGCATTGTTCTAATCGTTGGTTGGTTTGGAAATTTTCGTTTATGGTTCAACGAGATTTATACTCCCCAATCCCCATCTCGGTCAATTCTAAACGAACGCCTCATAAGCATGAATATGGGATGACCGACAAAACACCTAAATTTTCTTCAGTACATAAATTGAGTATGCCACTTTTGGTTTCGTTGCCAACACTTCGTACATTAGTGTTGAACGCGTCATAAGCATCAATATGGGATGAACGACAAAACACCTAAATTTTCTTCACTACATAAATTATTAGTTTAATGTTGGAGAAGACAAAGCTCTCGATGAAGGATTCCTGCCAACCTGCTAGAAAAGATTCCTCTACTGTACATATACTTAATAGAATATTAGATGAATTAAAATCATATTTTGAAAGGAATATTTTGATTGATTTTGTATATACCATTTTTCATCTCTAATTCTACCTTGTATACCCTTTGCACTCACTATATATATATATAAATACACACAGCCACAATTATTTGTGGGTTTTACATTCTATTAAGGTATCAGTCAGTTCTTTCTAAAATTCTTACATGTTATGCCTGTTTTCCCGTAATTACCAAAATAAGTTACCGTCCATTTTCCCGATCGATTGCCGCCCACCACCGCCTTTATCTTTCTCCACTCTCTGTGGTTTTATTTCGATGCTCCTTTGTCACTTTTCCGATTGGTGATCGTCTTCTCCGTTTCTAGGTGTCTTCCGCTCGGCCACAGCTCTTGTTCCGATCAAAAACCTCCATTGATTCCGGCGTTCCTTCATCTCGCCACTAATCTCGGTTTTCTTCCACTATCCAGGTCTCTCCATCACCGCCGCTTGCTCACGCCACCATTCGCCGCCAGATCTGGCTACTTCTTCTCCAGCATAAAGGGGCGCGTGATTCACAAGCGCCCGTAGTCAACCCGCGCGTGCATCTCTGCGAGCGTCTACATCCCTTAGAGTACGCCACACACGTCTCATCATCAGAGCATATTCTCGCGTGCCAATTTATCGCGAGTTAAACTGGTTTCTCGCGAGTTCATCTCCTGACTCGTGATAAATTCACTTCCGGTCAGCATCTCCTTCAGCGCCAAATCATCGCCTAGTCAGCGCCCAATCATCACCGATTTCTTCAAAAAAATTAATAAAAAAATTATTGATTATGTTTTGTATTATGGCTCATTTTGATCAGCCACGGTGCCAATGGTGTCTTACTCTAGGTCATGTTGCTTCTTCTTGTTCTCACCTGGCCGATGAATGGTACCAGTTGCAGTGTCAGTGGTGTAAGAAATTTATTCATTGGCTTTATTTG
Source organism: Rubia tinctorum (assembly GCA_032355605.1). Classification (NCBI taxonomy): domain Eukaryota; kingdom Viridiplantae; phylum Streptophyta; class Magnoliopsida; order Gentianales; family Rubiaceae; genus Rubia; species Rubia tinctorum. The sequence goes on from JAULKM010053403.1 coordinate 21,229, forward strand.
TTCTCATTGGGTCTCTCGAGCCTCATCTTCTACTTCTCCACCACATGCTCCTCCGCATATTCGCTGGATAGCTGATTCTGGCCCGACCAACCACATGACTTCTTCTTAGTCCGCTCTACAACGTGTGACTCTTTATTCTGGTAACCTTCATGTATTTGTTGGTAATAGTAATGCTCTTGACATTACCCATATTGGTCATTCTCGGGTCTCTGATTCATTATCTTTGTCTGATGTTTTGGTGGTTCCGCAAATTACTAAAAATATGTTGTCTATTAGAAAATTGACTCGGAATATGAATGATGTTATTTGTTTTTTATGATTCTTCCTTCCTCATTTCTAATAAGTTTACTAAAGATGTTATTGGCAAAGGTCATCTTGTTATTGGCAAAGGTCATCTTGATAGTGGCTTATATGTTTTGGATTATGATGATGCAGCTTTCTCTGCTTTTGTTGAATCAACTGCCTATAAAGCATCTTTTGAACTTCGGCATAGTAGATTGGGACATGTGCCTCACAACATCATTTCATCTTTAAGAAAGTACGGATATTTATCAGTTACTAGTTTTTGCCCAAGCCTCATTTATGTACTTCTTGTGAGATGGCTAAAGACAAGAGTCTTTCTTTTTGTGATAATTTAAAACGCGCACCACGTATACTTGATTTAGTTCATTGTGAGCTCTGGGGACCCTCGCCTGTTGTCTCTCGTGCCGGGTACCTTTATTATGTCATTTTTATTGATGATCACTCTCAGTTTACTTGGTTATATCCTCTGCGACGTAAGTCTGATTTTGTGGAGGTCTATATGAAATTTGAAGTTGTTGAGAATCAGTTTTCTACCACCATTAAAAATTTTCAGAGTGATGGTGGAACCGAGTTTGTGAATCATCGCATTCGAACTCATTTTGCATCTAAGGGCATTCATCATCAGTTTTCATGCCCTTATACTCCAGAGCAAAATGGTCGTGCAGAGAGGAAGCATCGTCATATTACTGAGATTGGTTTGTCGATGCTATATCATTATGACCTTCATCATTCATTCTGGTATGATGCTTTTTCAACAGCTGTCTATATCATTAATAGACTACCTGCTTCGGTTTTATTTGGTTAGTTTCCTTACTCCATTATTTTTGGCACTCTGCCTGACTACTCCACTTTCCATGCTTTTGGTTGTCGTGTTTCCCCCTACTTGAGGCCTTATTCTGTGCACAAATTGGCCCCTCAGAGTATGTCGTGCATATTTTTGGGATACAGTTCACAGTACAAGGGTTATCAATCTCTTGATGCTCTTACTAAGAGATAATACATTACTTGTCATGCTCAATTTGATGAGACTTTTTTCCAGGTTCTCATATTGGTACTGTAACAGATTCTTCATCATTGGATGTTTCAGCTTTTTTTAGAGCCATCACCCGTTACATCAGAGGTGTTTGAGCCATCCTCCTCTTCGAAATAATCCATTATTTTGGAGAATTCAAAATTTCAGATTTCACTAGAAGCTCCAGGATCTTCAAATTTTTTTATCCGTCTGGATCATGGTGACCAGCTTCAGGTTTGATAGCAGTCAGCACCTCTAGCAGCATTGCCAGAAACATCGACCCCTGCTCTGGCCACCCTGGAAACATAAGCCACATGCGCTGTAGTCACCGCCCGTGCGTTGCCCACACGCATTGACAACGATGTCTCTGCCGGCATCGTTTGTAGCCTCGCCGAGCCCGGTGTCCCCAGTTCCATCGCTAGCTTTTTCGATCGTTGGTTCCGAGACTGTCTTGGGTTCTGTGCTGCCGACCTTAGGTTTCTTGCTTTTCCCAGCTTTGGTTCCTTCTTCCTGACATCCGATGTCCACTCGTTCTTGTACTGGTTCTTTGAAGTACAAGGATTTTTCTAATTATGATATTTCTGGTTTACTGAGTGCTTTATTAGCAAAGACCGAGCCTCGTAGTCATCGTTCTACGGTCAAGGATCCAGACTAGGTTGCTGCTATAGATTCTGAAATGGCTACTCTTCGCACTCAACAGACATGGGTGTTGGTTTCACGTCCTCCCAATGTTAATGTTGTTGGCTCAAAATGAGTGTATCTTTTCAAGTACAAATCTGATGGCTCACTTGATCGCCATACAGCCAGGTTAGTTGCTCAAGGTTTTTCACAATTAACTGGTTTTGACTATGATCATAATTTTAGTCCGGTGGTGAAGGCATCCACTGCTTGTACTTTTTTATCAATAGCTGTCACCAGAAATTGTCCCTTGAGACAACTTGATATTAAAAATGCATTTTAATGGTATTCTTGATTCTCTGATTTTCATGGAGCATCCCGCTTGTTACAAAGATCCCATGTATCCTGATCATGTTTTCCGTCTACACAAGGCCAAAGCGCATCGTGCTTGGTTTTAACGTTTCAGTACTTTTTTGGGTGGCCTGAGTTTTGTGTGCAATTCTGCAGATACCTCTTTATTTGTTTTCTCACAGGGTGCCTCTTTACTCTATTTTATGGTTTATGTTGATGACATTATTCTCACCGGGAATGATGGTAATCTCATTGGGAAGTTTATTGATCGGGTTAATCAGGAGTTTAAAATTACGGATCTTGGCACTTTACAGTATTTTCGAGGATTGGAGGTTGTTCATAATTCCGATGACTTATTTCTTGGGCAAGCACGGTATATCAAGGATATTTTATTGCGTGCCAGCATACAAAATTTCACACCGCTATTCCATTTGTGGTTTTTTCGCAGCTTTCAAGTACTATTGGTAAGCCATTCGGAAATCCCACACTTTATCGTTCTTTGGTTGGTGCACTACAATATTTGTCAATTACGCGTCCCGATATTTCTTATGATGTGAACACTGTTAGTTAGTATATGCAGGCACCTACTGATGATCATTACCAAGCTGTTACTCGAATTCTGCGTTATATTCATGGCACTATGCATTATGGTCTTCAGTTTCGCAGGAATTCTTCCGCTTTTCCAGTCTTGGGTTATTCTGATGCTGTTTGGACTCGTTGTATTGAGACTCGTAAGTCTACTTACGGTTATGCCATTTTTCTTGGTGGTAATCTAGTTTCATGGAGTGCGAAGAAACAACCTATGGTCTCTCGTTCAAGTTTAGAATCAGAATACTGGGCTATGACCAATATTGCTGTGGAGCTATCTTAGTTGATGAATTTACTTCAGGATTTGCGTGTTTCTTCCTGTGCACCAGAGATTTTGCTGTGTGACAATAATAGTGCTCTCTTTCTTGCTCAGAATCCGGTTTCGCATAAGAGAGCCAAGCACATTGATATTGACTATCATTTTGTGTGTGAGATGGTGTCTTCTAGAAAGCTCGAGGTTGTTTATGTTCCTACGGATCAACAGCTTGCTGCCATTTTTGCAAAGGTTTTACCTCATCCTTAGTTTGAGTTCTTGCGGTCCAAGCTTTGCGTTGCGACCAGTCACACGCTTCGCTTGAGGGGGGGGATAGAATAATAGATGAATTAAAATCACGTTAAGAAAGGAAAACTCTTTTTTATTAGGTTTTATATATATCATTTTCCCTATATGATTCTATCTTGTACACCCTTTGTACTTACTATATATATGAATACACACAGCCATAATTATTTGTGATTTTTACATTCTATCAAGTATGGGAACGTGTGCCTCCATATTGTTGCCAAGATCAATCCTCACCAGGTTGCCACAACTCCGTAGTTGTGGAGGTTGTTGCTGAATTTCTCCAATCATTTGGAGGGGAAAAACTAAATCTCATCTGAATTGTGAAAGCACCAACAACACACATAGAAAATAAAAACATAAAAAAATTCAATCCCGCATGTATAGTATGGTAACATCATTATAAAATAGTCACCGTTTTGGATAAGACCGTCTTTCCATATACCGGGGTTGAATTAGAATTATAGAAAAGTAAAAGGTTTTAGTTGCAATATTAAAAATTTACTATTCAAACGTGCATTATTTATAAGTTTATGACTTGATTAATTCAACCAAAATCTTGGTCTTTCAATCTAAAATTCTTGGTCTTTCAATCTAAAATTCTTGGTCTTTCAAGATTGGTAGTCGACTTTTTATTAATCTGAAACGCTTCGATAACTTATCTAAAATCTTGGTCTTTCAATCTAAAATGTTCAGGTCAAAGTACCATCAGCAATAAGCATGGTGAATCTCCTTAAGTATTGTTTTAATTCTTTCCCCAATCATTTGAAGTCCTCCTTGAGCAAGGAAAATAGAAATCATTTATGACCTTCCTCATCAAACTTTAGCCTTGTGTGGTAAGCATAGATCTAGGATCATAGAAGAATTTTTTTGCTAACTGTTTATCGACCTCTTTCTAGCTTGATTAGTATGTGTTCATTTTAACCCAGCACTTTATCTTGATAATCAATTTGATAAAAGTTATTACAGTTTGAATCTTCTTTTAAAACATGAGATGAGATAAAATCATTTAAATAAGTACGTAAAATACAACAATACACGCTAAAATTTTCTGATAACATAAAAAGTAAATTAAAATACAATAAGAGAAAAGAAAAACATATGATTGCTGCTCAATCCAATGCAAACCCTAACCATCAGACTCGAACTAAGACGTTATAGACCAGTTCAAATCAAATCGAACCATACCATCCAATATGAACCTGTTTGAATGCCCGCGGTCCAGTTGTAAAAAGTTGCATTGCCAGCTACTAAGAACGACTAACAATTTATCGGTGAGTTGCGAGGCTCGTTGATAAGAGAACATTTTATTCAGCCAATCAAATACATCATAATTTCAGGAGGTTATAAATTGAATGCCCAAAAGACAACCCACCTACTATCAATTTGAAATATAATCTATCTTTTACGTACGACATTGTTCTCTAATGATTTTATCGAGCTTAAATAGCTCACGAAAGATTAATATCATGATTATAATAAAAAATGTAAAATTTCATAATACTTATAATAAAACATACACAAAACAAATTATAATATATATTCATCCGATTATTATTAGAATTATATATATGGTTAAAGACAAGTTAAATTTTATCAAATGAATCGTCGCTATCGAAGTTAGGCTGGAATCCAAAGAGTACTGTGAAATAGTGGTTGTTTGACAGGATTTATAAATACTTAACTTATAACATAAATAGTTATTAGTGTTTGATAAACAATTTTTAAAAAGTACTTATTTTAGAAGTAGAAGTTATATTTGAAGGAAAAATTATAAACTGATTTCCCCAATCTTTAAAATAAGTTAGTTTTACATATAAGTACAGTTCCACAAACTCATACTACCCTAGTACTCTCAACCTCTGCCACTAACGCATAAGACAACGGTTATCCTCATCACATATCAATAACCAAATGAATCTTGAAAGGTCGCAGTAGCTCGATCAAAAAGCAATAAATCATTGTGCCATATGTCGATACAGGCGTGAATATGCATTTACACACCATGTGCATTGGGAAAATTTCTATTGTTGGTGCTACAGTGGCATCTGCGGATGCAAATGGTGAGAACGCATTCGCTGAATGCTTCCTCAACCTTTTCCTTTTAATTTTTTTTTCTGCGTGTGAAGACGCATTTAGAGAATGCGTTTTCTTGTTTTCCATTTTTTTCTGGCTCAAATGTGAAGACGCATTTACAGAATGGGTCTTCTCCCTCTAGATTTCTTTTTCCCCCCTGAAATTTGAAAATGCATTCGGCGAATGCGTCTTCTCCCTTTAACATTTTTTAAAACTTAAAGACGCATTCTACGAATGCGTCTTCATTACCCAGTTTAAAAGAAAAAATAGAGCAGCCGTGTTTTCCATTTTTAGCTTAGTCTTTGGAATTTTCTGCTACTCCTTTTGCATTTTCTCCACTTCTTTGCCTCGTTCTTGATCCGGCCAGCTCCTCCTCTGCTCCCTCAGCGTCCGACTCCGAAATTTCAGCTCCAAATTCTTGGCCAATTATCCACGAACCCGAGGTTTGTTCTTTTTTAGATCCGCTGTTTATTTGTTGTTTTTTGGCCGAAGTGTATGTTGGAAATGACGTTCTTCTTCGCCTGAAGGTTGTCTTTTGTCTACCATTAACAGTTCTGGACGAAACGACGGAGGTGGTACTGCAAGTGGCCTCCACGCGCTGACGTTGAAGCAGTGTGTGGCCCTCACGCGGCACCACTATAGCCGCGCCACCGAAGATTGGACGAGATATATTTTGGTACACTTTTATATTAGCAACTTGTTGTAGAAAATATGAAAATGTAGAGAATTTATTTTCGGTTTCTGAAAATATATGAAAAATGTTATAGTGTTATTATTTGATATTATTTTAATTTTTTTGAGTTATTATGATCCGAATAAAAGAATTGTGTATTTCGAATTGATGTTGATATTTTAAAAGTTATTATGGAAATCAATGAACTGATGATGTTAAATGATAATATTTGTGTGAAATGTATGGTAATTATTAATACCATTTGGATATCATCTTTCAATGTACTGATAGTGTAATTGCTATAAGTGTAGGAAAATTTGGGGTTCGATATCGAGAATGTTTTTACTGTTCTCAACGATAACACATCTTAATTGTTCAAGGTATGTTTTTTTGAAGGAGTCGTAATTTTTACATTTTAGCTGAATAATTATTGATGTAATACAAAATATGTTTTCATGTTATGAATCGATGTGTTGTGAATGAGTTTGTACTGATTATGATGAGCATGTAAAAATTCCGTTTCATTACTCTAGTTTAGTTTTGAAGCTCATTAGGAAAAATCACTGAATATTAATTTATGTTGTTGAATGATAATCTCTGTTTGTAAAGGTAATTATTTGTTGTATATTACTACGTTGCAGTACAATGATTTTGTTGATGTACTTGTATAGACGAGGTGTGATTAAGTATGATGCGAATGTGGGTGTGTATTACGATCCTCCTGTAGCTGAGAAACATGTGACCTTGAAGCAAAGGTTAAGCACTCTCAATTAGTTGAATTAATTGTGAGATGGTTTGGCATTCAATGTGAGAGGTTTCTTGTGAGAATCTTTTATCGTTGTCCTGAGATGATTGGTTTGTGTATATATTATCGATGTTATGATCTGGAAGATGACGAGTCGGTGGAGACCTTCTTCGATAATGTTGATAGAATGTCCCTGTCCTCAACCGATCTTTACATTCAGCTAGAAAGGATATAAAACTCCTTTAAACGTCCTGGTGATGTTGGCTCGGACACGTTCATGTCGTTGTTAAGCAATATTCATAACTATACATCAACAACCTACCCTACCATCCCAACCCCTGAATATTGCCAAGGTTTTGGAGAATCTCCTGTCGTTGGTGAGTCGAGTCAACCTACAACGTATGTCTATCTCGACTGCTCCCAGCCATCCACAAGTGCTGGTACACATGGTGAGTACCATGAAGAATTAAACGTCTTTGACAATGGCTATAACCCCACTGATTGTGGCAGAATACTCCCTAATTATGTTCAAGCGACCGACAATGTTTATTTGGGTATGC